>JAVIWB010004798.1:0-302500 GCA_031893035.1 Dermolepida albohirtum | reverse complement strand
ATGTTGTAATCAGTTAATTTGATCATTAAGTAAGACTTGACTGTTATCTTCGGTTTACTTTTCTTATAGTTTTGAATATCACAGGGTGTTTCAAGAAGAATATACGTATTTCGAATGCATATATTTATTAAACTTTAAGACATACGAATATCAAACTTTACACACTCAAGTTTAGATTACAGATGTTCAAAATGTCCTCCATCAGCGACACGAACAATATCACATCGATACTCAAATTCCTCCCATACTCGCGCAAGCATATCCTTCGTCACTGATGTTATGGCAGTACGGATCCGGTTCTTCAACTCTTGCAGGTTCTGTGGCACTGGTGATACATAAACGTTGTCTTTAACGAAACCCCACAAGAAGAAGTCACAGGGTGTCAAATCCGGTGGCCGTGGAGCCCAGCTGAGACATTTTAAGTCGCCAGCTCCTTGACGATCAACGGTTCGGTAGAGTTTTATTCAGATATTCACGCACTTGGCGACTCCAGCGAGGGGGTGTCCCGTCTTGTTGAAAAACGAAGTTGTCCTCGTGCAGCCTCAGAAACAACCAGTTTTGTAACATAACGAGATACTGCCGACCGTTAATCGTGTCTCCATCAAAGAAGAATGTGCCGTAAACAGATGATCGGGATATCGCACAAAACACATTGATTTTAGGCAAATCTCGTACATGTTCAATGGCTGCATGTGGGTTCCGTAGACCCCGAATTCGAACATTGTGTTTGTTTACCATGGAAAGTTGCTTCGTTACTGAACACGATGCGTTATGCGAACGTGTTATCATTATCAATAACATCATGAATCTCGTTAAAAAATGCCACACGTTTCCGTTTGTTATCAGGATGCAGAGCTTGTAACAACTGTAACTTGTAGGGTTTCATAACTAACCGACGTCCCAAAACACGCTAAATTGTTGTTGTAGGCAGTTGTAACTCCCGTCTGGCACGACGAGTTGATTTTGAAGGATTACGTTCGAAAGCAGTTTGAATTCGTGCAACATTTTTTTCAGAAACACGAGGGCAGCCAGGAATCTTTCCTTTACATACACATTTTGTATCTACAAACTGTCGGTACCATCTGCGAATGTTCCACCTATTCGGAGAATCAAATTGGTAGCTCAACCTGAAACGTCTTTGCACTGTAATCACGGAATTGCACTTCACAAACTCGAGTACACAAAATGATTTCTGCTGCCGAGTAGCCATTTTAAACACATGTCGGTTACCAAGAAAGACAGAAGACAACTGACATCTAGCGGCTATTAAATAAACTAGACTATGTATTCGTTTCTCGCCAAGCAGAGGCGCAGCGATCGATAGTTTGGACAAAATAATACTTTGCAATACGCGTATTCTTTTTGAAAAACGCTGTATATAAGAAAAATCACAAATAATAGTCAAGCCTACTTAATGATCGAATTGACCTAGTTACAACATCGTCAATTATAATTAATTTATTAACATAGTTATTATTACATACGCTTTATATAAAATACGCCTTGATTATTCTAGAAAATACGTTCAGTTTCTTAAATTATCTTTTCTAGTATGATTTCATTTGGTTTAGTAACAGCGCTGAATAATATTTATTTGTAATTGCAACAGTTTTTATTATTGTCACATACTGCCATAGTTTAATCATGGAATCTTTTAGTTTTGTGTTACATATTAAATGTAATATCGAAAGTACTACTTCTCCGATTGCTGAGCTCAGGTACTTTATCATTTCCATTTATGTTTCATACAATTTAGCAGCTTCTTTGCTTTTTCTTTGTTGCTGCTCTCAGAGTTCCTTTAGGTACATATATTTTTTCATCTGTTTCATCATCTGTTTATTGTTTCTTTTGTCGATAAGGCTACAAGAGATTTTATTGTTTATCTCCTTTATCCTGCAATTTGTTTATTTCGCATTCCGATATTCCTTTTCGATTGTCAGCTTTCGATTATTCTATAATTCTTTCCACAAGTAAATTCAGTGTTTAGTTTTACCATTCCAGAATATAATGCGTGACTTTGTATAGATCAAATACTGTACTGCTTGTCATATTTATTTAACAATACGTGTTTTGTTGTGTAAAACAAAAGGAGAAGTTTTAGTGGGTCTTCCAATAAGAGGTTTTATATTGATATGTAAAAAAAACAAGTATTTTTAAGCGAAATCATCCGATGTGTATTTAATTGTAAAGAGGAGGGTATGCCATTAATAATGGATAACAATATCATCCAAATGGCCGCCACGGCTACGCTTGTAGAACCATAACCTTTTTATGAAATTTTTCATCACCAATTCGCACATTTGTGGCTGTATGTCCTCGTTAATTTCACAAATTCCACCTTTATGTTCTTGAATCGATTGTGGGCCATTAGCATAGACCTTATCATTCACGTAGGCCCCCCAAAAAAGTCTAAAGGTGTAAATTCACAACATCTCTGCGGCCAATTGTAATCGCCTCTTCGAGAAATCACACTGTCAGGAAGCTTTTCACACAAAAGAGCGATAGTATCGTTATTTATGTGGCATGTAGTGCCATCTTGTTGAAAATAGACGTCGTCCATATCAATATCTTCCAATTTGCCTTTACAAAATCATTAATCATCGTTCGATAGCGCAATTCATTCACCGTAATAGTTGCTGCAGCCTCAATTTCGAAAAATTAAGGTCCAATGACCCCGCCAGACTAAAAACCCCACCAAACAGTCACACGTTGAGGATTGAGAGGCTTTTCAACAATAATTCTTGGGTTTTCCGAGCCCTAAATGTGAAAATTCTGCTTGTTAACGTAGGCTTCGAGGTGAAAATAGGCCTCATCACTCAAGATGATTTTTCTATGAAATTCCGAAAATCAGTTTGACGCATTTTAAGGACCCCAATCAGCAAAGACGCGACGTTGTTGATGGTCGGTAGGCGTGAGTTCTTGTCTTAACTGAACTTTAAAAGCCTTAAGATCCAAGTCTTTATGCAAATACGGCGTAATGTCTTTTGTGGAATGCCCAATTCCAAATATCGATGAGATATGGTCAAACCTCGATTTTCCTCAACGCTATGGGTTACAACAGCAATATTTTCAGTTGTTCTTGAGCGACATACACGAGTTCGTTTCTTCACATCACTAACTTGTCCCAACAGCCAAAATTTTTTCACCAGTTTCACAAATTTTGGCCGAGAAGGTGCTTCACGACGACCCAAAAATGTTTTAGTTTTGCGAACTGTGACCGCTAACTTTTCTCCATTTTGTAGTGAATTTTTAATCATTTCGGTTCGTCGTTGAAGCGAATATCGTTACATTTTTATTGATGGCGTAGTTCTTACTTATCATCTGTCAGGTAGTTACAGGTTACAAGTCATGACAACTGTTAAAACGGCGGATTATTGAAAATAAAATGTCTTATTGAAACACCCTATATAAAGTTTTATATATTTATCTTCAACAGTATATGTACAGTTAATTTATTTATTAAAACTATTAACAGTTATGTATTCTCATATTTATTGTTTTAACATACTTAACTATAGTGTTCTTTTTGGTACTTTCAAAGAATTTACATTAGAATTCCGAACGGTTAATAATATCATTGCATACTGCGTATAGAATCTTTTTTTTTATTTTTTGTCATTACGTATTATCTCATTTAACTTGCCTGTTATACCGTAAAATACTTAGGTAATCAATTAGGAAGTTTCGGCTATTAAATACGTTTGGCCTCAGGAAGTAAGGCTCCTCGATATGTTCGCCGATAGTTCGATTACAATTCCGATATTCTCACTAATGGGGTTACTGAAATGCCGGAATTGCCTTGAGTAAGGACACACTTAGAAAATATGAACTCGATCGTCAAATATAAATCAATCACGTTTTCCTTAACACTGTACTAGAAATTTTGACTGTTAAAGCAAATTTAAAATTGTCCTCAAATAGAAAATAACAATATGTTCGCAAATATTTAAAAAAGATGTGTCGTTGCCTTATCTGCATTTCAAAACCCTAGCAAGTTATGGGCATTTATTCATAGTCAGAGAAAGAGTAATGAAAAACCTGGTTTAATGAATTTGATAATTTTTTAACTATGTCTGTATTTCTTCCAGGAACAATACTATGGGCTCTTTTGCGTCGTCGAATATATTTATACAATAGTTCTATTACGAGGGCAGCCGTTTACATTTCGGGAATGGCAAACAAAAAAAAATTTTCGTTATCGAAAATAGTTTTATTGCTTTTCAAAATAATCTCCTTTAAAATCAATGTAGTTTTGCATTCGTTTAAACCAATCCCAAAAGCTTTGCTGCCACTGTGAAGGCGGTATCTCCAAAATATGAGTTTTGCCTCAACTGCCTCTTCTGGCATAGAAAACCGTTGACTACGAAGTTTATTTTTCACGTATGGGAACAAAAAGAAAACACAGGGTGCTCAATCAGGGCTTTACGGCGGATGGCTCATCAATTCAATGTTTTGCCCGGTCAAATATTCAATTACTTGAACCGACCTGTGAGAGCTCGCATTGTCATGGTGGTGAATGATCTGTCGTTTTCAGTTTGTTTCCCTTATTCCTTCAAAAACTTTTGGCAAACAAATAGTTGTGTATCATTACGAATTGACAGTTCTACAACTCTCTAAAGGCACGGTTGCAACGTGACCTGTTTTCCGAAAAAATAGGCCACCATTTGTTTTGATGTGATTCGAGCGCGAACAACTTTCGTTGGTTTTAGCTCATCTTGGAATACCTACACAGTCTGCTGCTGTTTACTATCGGATTCGTACGTATAGATCCAAGATTCATCATCTGTGATCACTTTATAAATGTTCTTTGAAGCACCGCCATTGTATTTTTGTGCATTTCTTGCCACCAATCCACGCGAGTCCTCTTTTGAACGGTTATCAAATTATGTGGCACCAAATGTGAACATAGCTTCTTAACGGCTAAATGTTCATGCAGAATCTTATGCACGCAGGTGTTACTAATACCTAGAGATGCCTCGATCTCACATGTCACATGACGGTCTTGCATTCTCAATTCACTCACTGCATTTATGTTTTCCGACACAACATTTGTGGGACGACCTTCATAAAATTCATCGTCCAAAGAACACCGTCCAAGTTTGAATTCACTATACCAACGATATACTGTAGTTTTCGAGGGTGCTTCATCACCATATAATGAATTCAGTTCGTCGATGCATTCTTATTGAGATAATCCACGCTGAAAGTTATGAAAAATGATTGCACTGAAATGTTCGCGAGTTAATTCCATTGTTTCTCTAACATAAAATTTTCAAGTTACTATCAACAATAGAAATAGCGACCGGATAATAAAACTGTCAAGGTAAATATATTGTCAAAAATGACAAACTTCACGATGCAATTATCGGACTGTAGGCAACACTAACAGTGTTGCTAGTTCCCGGAATATAAACGGCTACCCTACGCAGTCTTCGAAGTGGAGCAGGTGGTGTGCGTAACTTTTTTAGACTGTGTCTATTTAATTACATGTTACGTTAAATATCCAAATAAGTGGATGATATGGTGCATTTGACCAGTGCTAAAGAAGGGTGATTCTTCAAATGCGAAATTATAGACCAATTTCTGTTCTATCCAATTTTTCTGAAATATTTGAAGCCATCTGGTATGATGTGCATTTTACTTTCTATTCAACAAGGTTTTGTTAATAAGCGTCCTGTGATTAAAAATTTAAGCTGCTGCATTCGTAAGTTTCTAAACAGTTGAATGAACAAGGCCAGGTCGATATTATATACAACGAGTTTCGAAATGCGTTTGATCAGGTCGATCACTTTAAATTACATAGCAAACTTTTGAAGATCAGTTTACCGTCTGTACTTGTTACTTTGTTTAAATCCTATCTGATGGATAAGCAACAATGTAAAACCTACCTAAAGGATAGGCACCAATGTATATCGAGTGATATCAAATATACTCTATTTAGTCATACTTCCAGTGTGATGTCATTCCTGAATGACATTATGAACTAATTTACGTTGTGAAGTTCTCTTATCTGCTAGGAATAGATTCAGTAGAGAATTATAGATAATAATCGTAAGTGCTTGGTGTTAGGATTTAATGTATTGAAGTAGAGTGTGATTGTTTACAGTAAAAAGTTAAATAGTATTGATTTCAACTACACTATTGATGACATAATGTTCAAACAATTCAGTATTAGCAAAGACCTGCTTTCTTTTTGATAAAAAGTTAGGCTTTGTACTAGCATATTAACAATGAAATTGTTGGAAACGTGTCTAAATTATATGACTTCATCTATAGAAACTGTAGAGGCTTTACAAATACCACTGTTTGATACGGATTTTTAATTTATTTCTGAAATTTTTATTGCAATATGGATTACTTATTTTGTTTCCAATTTACCAGACATATATTGTATTAACAACATTCAAATAGTTAGAAAGAAAATACAGTTGCACCTTTTTAATCGAAATAAAACTATCTGAATAAAGGAAAGTACAATGTACGAATTTACCCCGTAAAACGAATGCTATGCTATTACTGTATATAAATGGATAAGTAATAACATATGGCAGATGCCTTGGTAATTGAATAAACAACACCTCTAATGTCGACGGTCGTTCGTGTATTCAGACTCACCAGTAAATCTCGGATCTCGCTAAGGAATAATTCTTTGCATATATCTCGTAATGAGAGGATATATTAAGGGAGTGAACAGAAATTATACTTCTATCTTCATCTTTCGAATGTCAATGAAACTATACGAACAAAGGAAATAATTATTTATTGCTATTATTTTGTTCGTGTTCTTTTGTTGATGTTGGGAAGTGTCAAATAATGGGCACATCCACGATCGTATTTTTTTTTTGTATCACAAGTGCGAACCAACTATACATATGTATAGGAGGGGATTATCATTTTTATATTTATATTAGGGATTTGAACAGTGACGCAAGCGTTTTTTTTTTGCTGAAATACTTAATATTAATATCTTGGGTCATACCATGTATTACCAAAAGTTATTGAATACATTCAATAAATTTGTATAGTGTCTAACTTTTTTTTTCTGGCAAAAGCGGTTCCTTTTTCTTTTTGGTCTTGGTTAACTGAATAATAAACGTATTTTTTTGATCCACTAATTGGATATCAATCAATATTGGATTAACGGCTTTCGGGGTAACAATATTGTGGCTTCCTTTTATAATTTATTAACTGGGAGCCCCTCACTCTTCGAAACTATTGTATTTCTTGAGCTAACTTAGTATCCTGGAGGTCAAACGAAAGAATCGTTTGTCGAGTAATGACGCGGGCGTTTATTTATTAGTTTATTAAGCACAGAACGGGGCGTTACATATTCTTAGGTATAAGTTCCTTTTAATAACCTTAATTTAGTTAACTAGTTCCTTTCGGAGATCAACCCAATAAATTCAATAATTAATTTTGCATTATAATTTTAAATTGTGATTTATCGATATGATTTTTCTTATTACTAGCGTAAATCGCTTATGGTTTTTTGTGTACAGCCATCTGGTTTTAGTAAAGTTATTTGCTACATTTCTTTTGCTGTAAAAACTGTAATCTTTATCTTTTTTGTTCAACATATACACATTAGATATTTATTTCGACAAGCTATTTTCATAATTAAAAATTTCATATTGTACAGCTTATAAACATTTTTGAATAAGCTTTATTGAGTTGATTATTATTATTTTTGTTGTGAACTTAATATACGTTTATCGGGAGTTATTTGTGATATTTAATTAATATTTATGTATTTTCAATTTCTTTTTTTACCTCTGCTGTCAATAATAATACTGTAAGTAATTGATAAAGATTAGCCTCGTCTTTACTATTAGACGGCGTTTCTTTATTTCCTAATACTGTGGCGTCTCTTGAAGGTTTTCATTATTTTCTTACCCCTGAAGCAACAGGCTGAAACCGGGTGTAGTTTTCAAACGCGGCAAGAGTTAAGAAAGGAAGGATAACAACTTTACTTGCTTATTTCTCGGAATTACCTTTTTTTTTCGATTTCTTTTCTTTTATGAAGTAGATAACGTCACAAGATATGTATTTACACATAATCCTTACTTTTCTTATTATTATAGTAATTATAAAAATGTAATTTTATTCTACGTTAATCGTGATTGGATTACTTCCCAAGCTAGAATTTAAATTACAAAAGTATAATTTAAATAAGTGATTGTAATTGTTTTGCCGGACTATACTTATGCTTATTGAAGTTGATAATAATGAAAACCAATACGATTAAGTGAATATAATACTTCTAATTGTATTGGTTAATTATGACTAATGGCTAGAGCTTTTGCTCACTTTAATGTTGTCCGAGTGTAAATAATATATTTATATTCAAGTTAACATCAAATATTCATATCGAATTGACCTTTGTAGGGGTGCCGACGTTAGTAAATATTTACTAAAAGAAATAGAGAGTGAAAAACCGAAAACATAGGTTAGAAAAAGTAAATTTATAGCCAAACGCCTTTCTTGTTCTTAACTGTGTCTATTTCTAGCCCTAAGAGTTATTATTTTTTGATAAAAAAAGAAATAAGTTGTAGAAATGTATGAACAAAAAAGTAGTTGCAGGATGATGGAAAATGGGTGAAAAAGCAAAAAGTTCTGCTTTTTATGTGGAGTGGGGTCGAAATCTTAGCTCGAATGAGGAACGAATGAATCAACTCTAGGTCAATGTATTAGTTTTTCTTTTCTGCAGGATATATTTTTATTGGGTAAAGTTCATCTTTCGAACATGTGATGGTATTACGAGATTTATTTTTATCATTATATTGATCACTTGAACTTTTCCCGGATAAATGGGATTATTTGTATGATAGAAAGCAATACATAAAAGAAAAAAATAGTAATGTTATCTGTTTTATGGGAGCTTGACTTTACTGATATTAATTTTATTATATTCTGTTAATTATAATTATGCTGAAAATATTATAATATTTGAACGCATTTACTATTTACATTCTTTTATGTTCCAAGAAGAATTATTTAATGGGTAAGATTCGAATTGAAGCAAATTAGCCTTGGAATATGTTTCCCTTCAAGTCTAACACATTTGGAACAAAGATTCTGAAATGCCAATGATAATAATCTTACATGTCCAACAGTATAGAATCCAATTAAAGGGTACACAACAAAGATTAATAGTAAAAATGGTACACCATCTATTACATAAAATTTCTTAAATGCAACAATATGAAGAATATTCCACCAGTTTCAGTAACATCCGAAAATGCAGTTAAGAACACTAGAGGATTCATTTTCTTCTGCGACCGTATATATACATACCAGGGTAGCCGTTTTTCGGGAATAGCAAACAAAAAAAAATTTTACTATCGAAAATAGTTTTATTGCTTTTCAAAATATTTTCTTGAAAATCAATGCACTTTTGCATTCATTTAAACCAATCCGAAAAGCATTGTTGCCACTGTGAAGGGGGTATTACCAAACTATGAGTTGTGAATGCATCAACTGCTTGTTCCGGCATAGAAAACCGTTGACCACGAAGTTTATTCTTCACGTGTGGGAACAAAATGAAATCACAGGGTGCTAGATCAGGGCTGTACGGCGGATCATCAATTCAATGTTTTGCCAGGTCAAATATTCAATTGTAGTGAATGGGCCTACAGTCAATAGATATAACGTTAGTGTAAATCCTTAAGATTAAGTTACCAATGTATTACTTCATGTAAATTGCATACGTATCCTAACTAACTCATGAGTAATTGTTAAATAAAAAAGACTTAATTTTCAGTATTGCCATATTTCATCAGTAATTGTTACGTAAGGAATACTTTTACACAAATATCTTTTAGATCTGAAATACCAGATCAATCTTTCAATATTAATAATTGCTTTTCAAAATATTTTCTTGAAAATCAATGCACTTTTGCATTCATTTAAACCAATCCGAAAAGCATTGTTGCCACTGTGAAGGGGGTATTACCAAAATATGAGTTGTGAATGCCTCACCTGCCTGTTCCGGCATAGAAAACCGTTGACCACGAAGTTTATTCTCCACGTGTGGGAACAAAATGAAATCACAGGGTGCTAGATCGGGGCAGTACGGCGGATCATCAATTCAATGTTTTGCCCGGTCGAATATTCAATTGTAGTGAGTGGGCCTGCAGCCAATAGATATAACGTTAGTGTAAACCCTTAAGATTAAATTACCAATGTATTAGTTCATGTAAACTGCATACGTATCCTGAATAACTCATGAGTAATTGCTAAATAAAAAATATTATTTATTTTATATTCTAATATAATATTATAATATTTTATCAGTAATTGTTACGTAAGGAATACTTTTACACAAATATCTTTTAGATCTGAAATACCAGATCAATCTTTCAATATTAATAATTGCTTTTCAAAATATTTTCTTGAACATAAATGCACTTTTGCATTCGTATAAACCAATCCGAAAACCATTGTTGCCACTGTGAAGGCGATATTACCAAAATATGAGTTGTGAATGCCACAACTGCCTTTTCCAGCAGAGAAAACCGTTGACCACGAAGTTTGTTCTTCACGTATGGGAACAAAACGAAATCACAGGGTGCTAGATCAGGGCTGTACGGCGGATGGCTCGTCAATTCAATGTTTTGCCCTGTCAAATATTCAATTGTTTGAACCGACCTTTGAGAGCTCGATTTGTCATGGTGGAGAATGATCTGTTGCTTTCAGTTTGTTTCCTTATTTCTGCAAAAACTTTTGGCAAACAAATAGTTGTGTACCATTCGGAATTGTCCGTTCTGTAACTCTCTAAAGGCACCGTTTCAACATGACCGATTTTTCCGAGAAAAAGCGACTATTTGTGCCAACAACTTTTGTTGCTTTTGGCTCATCTTGGATTACTCACAGAGTCGACTGCTGTTTACTATCGGGCTCATACGTATAGTTCCAAGATTCATTACCTGTAACGATTTTATAAATATTCTTTGAAGCACCACCATTGTATTTTTTGTGCATTTCTTGGCACCAATCGATGCGAGTCCTTTTTTGGGCGGCTCAAATTATGTGGTAGCCAACGCGAACTTAGTTTCTTAACGGCTAAATATTCATGCAGGACCTTATGCACGCTGGTGTTTCTATTACCTAGAGATGCCTTGATCTCACAGTATGTCACATGACGGTCCTGCGTTATCAATTCAGACACTGCATTAATGTATTCCTACACAACAACATCTGTGGGACGATCTTCGCGAAATTTATCGTCCAAAGAAAGCCGTCCAATCTTGAATTCACTATACCAACGACATACTGTACTTTTTGATGGTGCTTCATTACCATATAAAGAATTCAGCTCGTCGATGCATTCTTGTTGAGATAATCCACGCCGAAAGTTATGAAAAATAATTGCACGAAAATGTTTGCGAGTTAATTCCGTTTTTTTTCGCTGACATAAAATTTTGGAGTTACTGTCAATAATAGAAACAGCGATCGGATAATAAAACTGTCAAGGTAAATATATTGAAGATTTTTTTATTTCTCTACGATCGTTGCTTTTTACGCTCTCCTAAAATTAGAAAAATTCTTATAGGACTTCTCCCTAAAAAGACATTTTAATTTTAGGAGAGCGTAAAAAGCAACGGTCGTACAAAAATAAAAAGTCCTTTAGTATTCCTCACTTCATTTTCGGATATTACTGAAACTTGTGGAACATTTTACATATTATTGCATTTAAGAAATTTTATATAAAGATGTATGATGTACTAAGAATATACACAAATAGATATTCTTGTTGAATCATTTTCTTTTTTAATTGATATTAGTAAGTAAAGTTCGATACTACTGTTGCAATAATAATTATTATTTAATTTGGACACGGATGCCTAGATACATATGTCGTATAATTCAGAAATAGAGTCATATTTTACCACACATAAATAAAATACTCTAATATACGCATCTGAATTTTAAAATATTAAAAAGGCAACTGTTCATTTATTTTCTCTTTCTGTTAGAGGTGATATATCAATGTCATAAAATACAGTGTAATAAAAGCAGATCGTAATAAAATATTTTAAAAAAATACATTTTAGGTATTTTTTGAAATATATAATTTAAAAACTAAAAGCAGATTGTAATAGAATATCTGAAAAGAATACATTTAGGATATTTTTTTGGAATATGTACAAAGAAAAATTTATACCTCTCTTTATCGTTTAAAAATGCAATTGTTTGAAAGAGCAAAGTTCGTGTTTGTCCCATCAAATGAACAGCACTGCTGTTACGGTGCGTATATAGACAGAATAGTTTCAAACTTGGCATAAGCCATTAAATGACTCCTAAGAATATTTCAAATATTACTAAGGCTGTATTTTCGACGCGTTTCGAGTTATAAATTCTCATCGGATAAACTGAGGTTTTATTAACGAACTTAATCTCTGTGTGGGTTATCGTATCGTTTGCGATACAGCAAAGAATGGAAAAAACAATACCTTCTTCTATCGTCTAAGCATTAAATTATCTAAAAGAATGAAGTTCGTGTTTGTCCCGACAAATGTGCAGCACTGCTGTTACGGTGCGTATATATATAGAACACTTTCAAACTTGACGTAGGCTATTAGATGAACATTACTCCTTTTTTAAATAGCAATCTATAGCTTATATATCACGATTGTAGAGTGTTTCTGTTCTGTTTATTTGTATGACAATATGAAAATATCGTAATATATTTTATTACAAAAACTTCAAGAAAAATGTATTAAATATAGTATGTAGTAACATCAAGAATAAATAAATTACAAAGTAGTATCTTAAACATTAGATATGACATACGCTATAAAAAAGAACATACAAACTTTAATCTGCAATGAATAAAGGGTGAATGTGAGGACAGATTGTTAATGCTTTCAAACTCAGCGATAGAAAAGGTAAGTCACTGGTTTGCGACTAGTAAACTAAAATCCAATAACAACATCTAACTTTAAGAACAAAATTTCAAGGCGAAATGGTAGTGAAACTTCTGGGGATATATTGTATATGGATGAAGGATTAAAATGGCCCCAGCACGTAGGTCAATTGACGAAGAAATTAACTTCTGAAATTTACTGCATTAAAATAATTATAATGTTAGCAACATATCAAGCAGTTACGTTTACTTACTACTCCTTCATTCATTATCACCTCTCCTATGGCATCCTCTTTTGGGGAACTTCGTTTGCAGCCGAACAGATATCCATGCTGCAAAAAAGGGCAATACAAGCTATATCTGGCGTCCGGTATGATGATTCATGCAGAGGATACTTCAAGCCGCACAACATATTCACCTTGATGTTCTTGTATATCATATGTGGGCAACAAATGGCTCGCGGGCCGGATCCGGCCCGCTGTAGGATTTGATCCGGCGCGCGAGACATTCGTCGTATATCTATCGCTAAAAATTATGAACACTACTTTTAAACGCGGCCCGTGAACGTTTTTGCACATTAAAGTTTGGCCCACAACATGTCAAAGGTTGCCCATAACTATTGTATATATACACAGCCCTAAAGTATATACATGAACACTGGGTACAATACAAAAGAAATGGCGGAGAACGTACTCACTACACAAGACACAAATTATATATCTATTCCAAAATACCGGATTGAAATGATACAAACCAACATGCACTATTGGGGTACAAACTTTACAGTCACTTGCCTCTACACTCCAAGCACCTAGACAAAAACAAATTTATAATAGAAACTAAAAAGGCACTAATTAAGAAAGAGTCCTCTACATTAGAAGAATATTTCAGTGATCGTCTATAAACTAGATTATTATATTAAATGTTCGTTTGTGATACCTATATGTTCTGTTTGTGTTATATTGTATATATATTTTAATATTGGGGTACAAACTTTACAGTCACTTGCCTCTACACTTCAAGCAGCTAGACAAAAACAAATTTATAATAGAAACTAAAAAGGTACTAATAAAGAAAGAGTCCTATACATTAGAAGAATATTTCAGTGATCGTCTATAAGCTAGATTGTTATATTAAATGTTCGTTTGTACCTATATGTTCTGTTTGTGTTATATTGTATATATATTTTAATATTGGGGTACAAACTTTACAGTCACTTGCCTCTACACTTCAAGCAGCTAGACAAAAAGAAATTTATAATAGAAACTAAAAAGGCACTAATTAAGAAAGAGTCCTATACATTAGAAGAATATTTTAGTGATCGTCTATAAGCTAGATTATTATATTAAATGTTCGTTTGTACCTATATGTTCTGTTTGTGTTATATTGTATATATATTTTAATATTGGGGTACAAACTTTACAGTCACTTGCCTCTACATTTCAAGCAGCTAGACAAAAAAAAATTTATAATAGAAACTGAAAAGGCACTAATTAAGAAAGAGTCCTATACATTAGAAGAATATTTTAGTGATCGTCTATAAGCTAGATTATTATATTAAATGTTTGTTTGTACCTATATGTTCTGTTTGTGTTATATTGTATATATATTTTAATATTAATAAAGTAATATTTTAAGACTTTGGACCGACAAAGAAACATAATATTTCTATTTGTAGTTTATTATTTTATGGTCTTGATAATTGTTTTGTATCCGTCAATACATCAATATAATTCTATCTATTCTATCTATTTATTAGAGTTCAAATTGTCTGCCATTAACACCTTGGCAATATGCAATTCAATGGTAAAAATCTTCAAACTATGATTCTAATGACGTCGGTTAAATTAATATTATATGTTAATAATGACAATTTAAACAAATGCACTTGACTTGCCTATAATAATATTTGTTACTTATCTGTTGAAAGGAATTAACCAACTTCAACTTTGTTAATAATAATCATGGTACTTTTATCGTAAAGAGAACGTGTGTTAATGCTAGTGACAAAAGGATACGATGACAGGTAGAGGACTTATACAGAAGTGTGTACTTTATTTAATGTCGAGAACTTATTATATGGAGCACCGAAAATTAATTTAAAATATAAGAATGCCAGAATTATTAAAGCGTTAAATAGAGATGGCCTACCAAAGACAGTAAATAACGATCAAATGTTGGACGTTTTGCTAACAGTTAACGAAAATTCTTATATTTCAACTAGGACGCTAACAACAGATAATGATTTAAGGAAAAATTTCACCGTTATCTAGTAGTATTAGTTTCACGCATTCTCTGAAGACGTTTATATAGACGTATTGCATTTCGCCATGAAATGATGAGCGTGTATACAATTAATCCACTTTCTGCAAATAATATATTTTTTTCGGTGAGATAAGTTTTTCACTGAGGAAAGGTTTTTGCTGTAAAACGACACAAATGTCGATATTAATCGTAGATTAACCCTCATTCGATGGAGATGCATATACAGTATCCGCAGAAGATCAATGTTTAAGCTGGAATTTTGAGAAAGAAAATTCTTAGTCCTTTCCTTTTTGAAAATACATTAAGTGTTGATAAATATTTACATTTTTTAATATTTGACGTAGTCACATTTGCCGGATTTTTTCCGAATGCAATTGATCCAGGCATACCAAATGTAAATAAGATGGTGCCTCGCCTCATTATGATATTTAAGTTAGACAGTATTTAAACGAGGTATTTGAGAACAGATGGATTGGTAGAAGGAACGAATCAATTGGCTTGGTCGATTTCCAGATTTGAATTCCCCCTTTTCACACTTTTTTCCGTACAATCATGTTAAAAATGCGGTCTATCAAAACAAGTCTGGATGAAGAATGTTAAAAAGGAATCATTCTATTATTAATAACACCCTATCAACTACATATGTTTCATCGAATGCACGAATCGTCAGGTTGATTTGTGTTATTAATGAACGATTCCTTCAGAGTGTTTATCATATCATTTTGATACAGAAAATAATGAATAATATCATATCTCCCTCTCTCGAAATACATAAATGTATTAACCGACAAAGCGAGAACGCTTCTATCTCACATAGATCGGAAACTACGTTTCCAGTGTGTAATAGATAGAAACTTTCGTCTAGGCTTTATGCCAATTAAAGAATGTTAAAAAGGAATCATTCTATTATTAATAACACCCTATCAACTACATATGTTTCATCGAATGCACGAATCGTCAGGTTGATTTGTGTTATTAATGAACGATTCCTTAAAAGTGTTTATCATATCATTTCGATACAGAAAATAATGAATAATATCATATCTCCCTTCTCGACCAATACATAAATGTATTGACCGACAAGACCGACAGATATGATATTATTCATTATTTTCTGTATCGAAATGATATGATAAACTCTCTGAAGGAATCGTTCATTAATAACACAAATCAACCTGACGATTCGTGCATTCGATGAAACATATGTAGTTGATAGGGTGTTATTAATAATAGAATGATTCCTTTTTAACATTCTTTAATTGGCATAAAGCCTAGACGAAAGTTTCTGTCTATTACACACTGGAAACGTAACATCTATGTGAGATAGAAGCGTTCTCGCAATTTTCCAATACATTTATGTATTGGAATCTTAGAAAGGAGATATCATATTATTCATTATTTTCTGTATCGAAATGATATGATAAACACTTGAAGGAATCTTCATTAATAACACAAATCAACCTTAATATTCGATTATTCGATGTTATCTTTTTAGTTGATTTGTTTTTTTTTATATTACTATGATTCCTTTTTAACATTCTTTAATTGGCATAAAGCCTAGACGAAAGTTTCTGTCTATTACACACTGGAAACGTAGTTTCCTTTTGGTGTGAGATATTTTGCGTTCTCGCTTTGTCGGTCAATACATTTATGTATTGGTCGAGAGAGGGAGATATGATATTATTCATTATTTTCTGTATCGAAATGATATGATAAACACTCTGAAGGAATCGTTCATTAATAACACAAATCAACCTGACGATTCGTGCATTCGATGAAACATATGTAGTTGATAGGGTGTTATTAATAATAGAATGTTTCCTTTTTAACATTCTTTAATTGGCATAAAGCCTAGACGAAAGTTTCTGTCTATTACACACTGGAAACGTAGTTTCCGATCTATGTGAGATAGAAGCGTTCTCGCTTTGTCGGTCAATACATTTATGTATTGGTCGAGAGAGGGAGATATGATATTATTCATTCTGGATGAATTGAAGATTATCGTTCAAGAACATATACAAATAATTCCAGCCGATATCGCTCAAAACGGAATTCGAGGATTTTATCATTAAATTATACATTATCAAGATGTGAAAGGCAAACTACTTGAACATTTACTTTAATAATTGCGTGTTAAAATTTGTATGTTCTTTTCTGTAGTGTATGGCTCAACCATTGTTTAAGATACTATGTTATAATTGGTTTATTATTGATATTGAAACATACCACATTTAATGCGTTATATTTAAAGTTCTTTTAATGAAACTGCGCGATATTTTCACATTGTAATAAAGAGATATTGAGTGGTACAAGCTTGTAAAAATTATTTAATTAGAAAGCTTTCATTAAAAAATTTTTTCATGGACTCAATATTTAAGGCTATAACATCAGTGTTATTCTTATTATATTATTATATCTCGACGCCAGTTACACATGATATTGGCAGACTATGAATTATTATTAGGTTCGCACTTGTAACTTAAGCTCTCTGTCTGTTAGTATTAGCTTAAACGGCAAAGATCGGAGTCGAATCTGAGATCTCCGGCGTGATAACTCAGTGCCCTACCATTAAGCTTATTGCACGTTAATTTTGATCTCCCTCCCAATTTTCATGAGTCTCGCTGTATAAAGTAATATAACATCTTATGCGAATGTAAATTATTCGGTCAATTTTCCAATCATCTATCTAGCCATTGGAATTTCTTAAAAGTATCATTTCCATCAGATTTAATTTGATTTGTTATGATGTTGTCTGTCGAGTTCAAAATACATGGAACCTGATATACATACATACGTCACTATATCGTTATTTTTGGGGTTTTTCATTAAGCTAAAGAAATATTTGAGAAACACAGTTCCTAACTTCATCATGGAGGTTTAATTTGGGCTACTGCTGGGAAACGTTTATTCCTTTTGGTGTTGTCGGATTTTGGTATACCTAAATATTTCGTCAAAAAGTTGGATTAATTTAATAGTGGGAATCCTTGCAGCAGTTGAAATTCTTTGATTTCTTTTAAACAAGTGATTGATTCTGGAAATAAATAGCAACATCATACCAAACAGCGTCAGTTTGAGTAATTGTTTTTTTATACTGGGGCCACATAGCCCATTGAACATCTTGCATTTATCGAGACTTATCTTAACACCTTTAATCGTCACAAGCTATTGGGACTAGGGTATGTTTAAGATAGAGAATTTTTAGTTGCTATTTGTTGTCTATAAATTTAGGTGATTACAAGAATATTTTATTATAAGTTCAAGAATTAATAAAGTAATACTGTCATAATTGGCGTAATTTTCAGCTGATTAGTAAGATCAGTGTCATCAAAAGCAGATCGTTCAGTATCTATTATATTTAGTGTATGGGTCTACAGCCGATATTCTACTCTTTTACTTAAAATAATGTGTGTCGAAATTGTGACAAATTTCGTAAAGTTTATAACCACTGTGCTCCACAAGAACGTAAATGGTTTCGCAATTGCGTGCGTGATTTTACTCTCAACAATGATCCTGAGTTGGAGAAACTCGTGAGGTTGATGACGCTGATTGAGTTTAACCTACGGCATCTAACACTAGAGACTGCAGAAATTTCGACCAAATGAGAAAGCTCAAATTTCGACATTAGCAAGTTCACTCTTTGAGTTCCTCACGAGTTCAAGGAAGTTCAATTGGGGCTCGTGTTTATAAATATATGATATGCTCCTTAAGCGCGAGGAAAACGATTCTTTTTTGAAGCAACCGATAAGTAATGATGATAAGCGAATTTTTTACAATAAGATGATGCTCAAACATCATCTTGATATCGATTTGAAGATTCGTCTCGAACGTAGTCGATAGCAGATATTTATCAGAGTAAGGTCATGCTCCCATTGTTGTAGTATTTAAAGGTTTCGTATCTTTCTAGCTCTTACCAAGTAACTAAACAATTAATTCAAGTGTTCAGTGTTGGAAATTGAGCAGTTTAAACGAAGACATAATCAGGAAACCTCCACAGTTCGTTAATCACAAAGAAGTGGTATTTCTTTACGATACTTAAACTTCTTCACGATACCCATGAAAGGTGTTTTTACTCATTTTTTCCCGCCTCTTTTTTTTATACGATTTTGCAGAAGGATTTAATTTTTTCGTTGTCGATTTCTTTGTAGTAGTTTATTTATTATTAATAGCTGATAACCATTTTTTGGGGCAACGTATTTCACCGTATTTAATTCTGATGTAAAATTATGTCATCGGTATGTTGACTAGCATGAAAATCATGGAGTTTAAGGCTGCATATTTTGTATATGGAAAATGTTGAGAATCAAAATAGGAAAATAAAACCCTTACCACATTAATATTTGCGTCCTGGATAGGTATTACGATAACTAAGTTGTTATTATCAGCAGTGTCGTGTCCTGACCTGTAGTAAAAACTATAAAGAATAAATTCTCTATTAAAATCGCTCAAACACTGGAAGAAAGTTATTCAAATAATTATCAGTAAACGTTGGTTTTCTTTAGATTGAGAAATTTAATTTGTTATTAATCCTTTTAACTTTTAGATCTAGAAACTGATACACTTCTCTTTCTTGTTCTTGATATTTTAATTTTATTTATGATTACTTAAAATATTTCACCAAGAGTCAATAGTACTATTAATTAATATATGAAAATTGTATTAAGAAACGTATTAAGTTAATCGATGTAGTTGAACTCTTTTAAAACAACATTATGATTATCTTATCTATTATGATGTTCCCTTCTGACTGTTAATTTTTTTCTTTTCTTTATTAATGATTTGTCACTTTGCATTCAATCACGGACAGCCGTCGATATTTAATAAAGTTCTTCGTCGGCTAACGCAAACAAAGTTGATTGATCTGGAAGTTTTCGGAAACGTTGATGGTAGTGGAGTTCGCTCAGTCGATTGATCTATTGAAAATTTAAAACACATTGCACTTTGCCCGAAGTTTCGATTTCAATAGGGGAAGGACAATTTATAAAATCCAATGTCAGCAAGTTTCTCGAGTACATCACATCGGCGAATTTCAGAAGATCGGATCGCTCCCTTCGATTAGTTTCTCTTTATTTTTACTTCTTCCGCACTAAATGACTGTGCATTGCTATATATTTTGTTTTTATATTCGAAACTGTACGAGATTAGGGCTGAAATGTTATTGCGTTATTTGTTTAGCAGTTTCCAGTAGTAATTTATCAAGTTTTTGTGTTTAGATTTGCCCGGCTCTTTTGTAACGTTCTTGCGTATAAGTTTTTATTACCTGAGCTCTACATTAGTTAATTATAATCCATTTATGTATGAAATTACTTTGGAAATGTTTGAAAATAAAAGGAGAAGCAGATGTGCGCTCTTGGAATTTAATAAGAGCTCAATGTATGGAATAAAAAGAACATCAGTACTGCTATTCAATATAATGTATCGCCTTCCTTTTTACTTAGTTTTGTATACTTAAAAGATAGATAGGTGTTCCTACGTATAAAGACTACGCCTTCTATATACAATAACAAACGCTATAAAATTACAAAAATATATAACAACGCCAATTCAAAAGAAAATTATATTATTTTTATTTGATAATGCACGTATGTATATAATTCGTCACATAATAAGTAGTAATTTTAATAAAATCGTTTTCTTTATTTAAATAAACACCGATCAGTATGTATATTCTTAATATTTATTTAGTACTTTAGTGGTAAGTTTTTATAATTCTGTGTGATATGATCATGAATCTTCAATGGTTTGAAGATTCAAAGTTGAATTTATTTTGGTTATGTTTTATTGGAGAGACGCTTCTGAATATAGTTCTTGTTAGTCTTATCGTTAACTGGGTTTTTTTTTCTATCCCAGCTCAAAGGGGTAGCAGTTTTACCGGATTCCTCGAGGTATTGGAGTATTGAACCTGGGATAACCGTTCATACTATTTTATTTTATTTGTTAGATATTTATAAATACTAATCAAAGCTGAAGACAGTGGAAACAGCAGATAGTTTTAATTAATCATTTTCTTTGCTCATTAACAAGTAAGTAATGGGTGTCCCAGAATTAACGCAAGATTTGAAATTGTCGCCATTTGTGCAGTAAAGAATTGGCAACCTTAAAAAAAACCAATTCAACAGCTGACGGTTTAGGGTTAGCAAAAATGGAGCGTTAAACGATAGAACAACACGTCTTCATTATTGAACAATATTTCAAAAATAATGAAAGCTTGGCGACCGCAGTTCGAAAATTTCATGCAAAATATGGTCGGAACAGTGTTTCAACTTCGTCAACTGTGAAGAGACTAATTGAAAAGTTCAGGGAGAGTGGATCCGTTTAAGACGTTGGTCGTCCAAAAACAAGCCGTTCAAATGTTAATATCGGAACAGTGCGTGAGAGTGTCGGTGACAATCCCGGAACCTCAATTCGGCATCGCGGACAAGAATTGCAAATATCAAGAAGCTCTCTACAGAGTATACTCACTAAAGATCTGTTATATTTTTATACATTGATGGATTGTGGAACTTTGTATTTTTGTCATGCGTGTTTTAGGTGGCAGTAAATATGAAAGTTCTGTGGTTCAGTTGCAGTAATTATAAGACAATTTGTATTGTTCAAAAAATTCTATATAATGAAGTCTCACAAATAATGCTCCTTCACTAATAAATATTGATGGTAATGTTATATTTAATTTTTGAAGATATACCTATATGTGTCTTGACTAAAGATTGTTCTAATACACGTCTTTTGCGGCTTGAATATACGATCCACACCGACACAATTACCCCAAAATATCACTTCCTAAGCAAGCTTGGAATGGACGTAATAAACACTAAGACTTGCCTCGAGACCGACACTTCGTGATACTATGTGTTTCAATTTTGAAAGTAAATATTTAGATTTAGTATTTATGTGCTGTGTAATGCTTGCATATGTATATCTCATAGCTTTGACTCCTGCTTTTTTGTCTAAATTTAAGCGTAGAACACCCTTCTAGTTCTGTATTGGACAACTGAATTATGCAGAAAGACTATATGAGAACTGGTATTGCGCATACTTTAATTGCTTTAAGAATGTTTCTGGAGTTCATGAGTTTTTTTACTTTTCTTTTTTAATATGCAACACTTTGTATTTGGCTATTCTAAGTTCCACATCAGTGTTTTCGGCAAACTCATCTGTCATTTGTAAAAGTTCTTGCTTGAAATAAAACTCAATTTATTTAAAGCATAGAATTTTTAGGTTTATTATGTGTGTTACTGCTTTTAAAGCCGTATATTGTGTTATTTAACATACTTGACAGTTAAGGCGCAGACAAATCCTGAACACTGAGGAAATATTATTATTGTTATTATTATTATTGAGTATAAAAATGTATATATGTATTATATTTTTATTTTATACATTTTCAAGAGCCAAATATATGGCATGGACACAAGTGCTTAGTTATAATCGATATAACATGTATCTTCTTCTGGGCTTCCGGGCTGGAACCGCGTCACTGGTATAACTGCCAATGCTGCGTATCCACTCGTATGGGACATCTTCAGGGCTCAATTACTGCTACTGTCTGTCACACTGAAACTGAAACCAGTTTCAATGCGACAGCTTTCCTTGCATATGTAAAAAGAACTAAAGATTCTGACATCATCCTCTACAAAATATATAGAGGAGGGTGTTATTATATGAGTTTCGTGAACGAGAAAAGAGGAAGACAAACATTATTATTTACAGCGTACCAGAGGATACGAATGTATCTAAAAGCGAGAAGGAGGCGCGGGACAAGCGGTTGTCTGTTGGCTTTGATTGTGAGCTCTCGCATCTTGGCAGCTTCGATCCCAGTAGACCTACGCCTCGCCCTATTAGGTTGAGGTTGGATAGTGAAGAAACTGTTTATACTAATCTCTCATGAAAAAACTCCCAGACAAGTGAAACACTATCAGTCACTGAACAAAGTTTAATGGGGCGCACTGCTAGAGGAGAGGTAATCTACGCATGTATATTCACGCGGAATACCTAAAATTGTCTCGGGAAACTAAGCTTACCTAACAGTCAAAGCTTCTCTTTCTGTTCTATTTATTATCAGAATGTCAGAGGACTATGTACACAGACCACCGTGTTATATACTACTACGAACGATATGGAGTTTGACTGATAGAAAATATGCTGAGGTGGATCGTATTCGAGATGGAGAAGTATTTTTAGCTATTAAGAATGTTATTATCTCGGAAAGAATAGACTTAACTCGTTTAAATATGCCGCGAATTATTGATATTCTAGAATGTAAAATACTGTACAATTTTATTTCTTATCATATTATTATTGTTTATGTACTCCCCGATTTGTCACTCGCAGTTTTTCTCTGTTTTTAGAACAACTTTAGTTATTGGTTTGAGAAATAACTAACGTTATTGTAATGGATGGCTTTAATATTACGCATTTCAATAAACCAACTATTAATGACGATAAGTCTCGTTTTACATGTAGCTTTATGGAATTTACTGATCTCGTTCAGCAAAATGCTATTTTAAATGAAAATGGTCGCCTTCTTGATCTAGTATTAACGAATATGTAATGTACAGTTCTTTGTAATGATGATCCATTAATCCGAATCGATCCACACCACCCGGCCCTTTCGGTTAATCTTTCAGTCTGTCGGGAGTATCGTACAAATTTTAAACCATGTTTAAACGAGCAGCATACAACTTCAAAAAAGCCAATTTTAATGCTCTCTATGACACTTCTTAGAATTGATTGGTCTTTTCTTTGCGCTTGTACTGACATAAATGTCGCGTGCTTTAATTTTTATAGTTTACTATGTTTTCTTTTCGACTCATATGTGCCGTGTTTTAAGAACAAAAAGAACAAGTTCCCGATATGGTATACATAGGAAATTATTAACAGCCTGGAATTGAAGAACTATTATCGTTCTAAGTATAGAAACTACAAGCTTGATACAACACTTCAAGCGTACCAGGGTCCTTTTGAAATATCAAATATTGGCAGCCTATAAAATACCTGAGGGGTTGGTGATCCGAAATTCTTTTGGTCCTACATACAAACAAAAAAGGGTATGAGTAGGATTCCTGGGAAGATGTGAACTGTAGATGGAACTCTAGATTATACCAAACAGATCGTTGACGCCTTCGCTAAGTATTTTCAATCGGTATTCATCCAGTTTTGTGCCAGTATGAATCAACAACAATCTGTCTCTTATAACTCTTCGAATATTCATATTAAATTCATTGAGGCTTTTGTTATTAATTAATCCTTAAGGAAACTAGCGAACAAAACTACGTCTGGAGATGATGAAGTTCCAAGTTTCCTGTTGAAAGATTGTGCACACATCTTCAAATATCCTTTAACAATTTTATTTAACATGGCATTAAGTGCCCCAACCTTTTCTAATTGTTGGAAATTAGCTAGAGTATGTCCTGTGATTGTGGAATGGGGATCCGGCAGTTATCGCCAACTACAGACCTATTACTATACTTTCAAGTTTTAGTAAAATTTTAGAAATGTGCATTTTGTACTTAGCTGTCTCCGACAATTAAAAACATTATTTCACCCGATTTTTGATTTGGTGCAGTTCATCCAGTATGTTGTGAACATTTTGGATCAACACGGACAGGTTGATGTCATATATATTGACATGTCTAAAGCATTATGATATAATGTTATTAAATAAATTAAAATCAATTGGGCTCAGTAAGGCACTGTTGAAGTTTTTTGAGTCATATTTGCATGACAGGAGACAATATGTGTTCTATAATAGGCATAAATCTTATCATTTTCACGCAACCTCGGGTGAGCCTCAGGGCTCGAATTTAGGACCACTTTTATTTTGTACATATATCAATGATTTGTCATCAGTTATTGAGTTCATGGAGCTCCTTTTTGCTGATGACGTAAAATTTTTTATCTCAATCTAAAATATGAATGATTGTCTTCTTGCCAAATCAACTAAATATAATTAAAGATTTGTGCGAGAGTAACTGTTTACAGTTGAATTTGTCTAAATGTAGGATTATGACATACACAAGTAAGCTCAACCCAATTAGCTACGGCTATTTATTCCGCGCTACTTCATTAACAAGGACTAACCTAGCCAAAGATCTTGGCATTTTATTTGATGAGAAACTCACACTTGTCAACCATATTGAAAACGTCGCCTTATCTGGGAAGAAGTCATTGGGTTTTGTTATACGCAATTGTAGAGCGTTTACTTCCTTACAATCAATGAAATCTCTATATTTTTCAATGGTCCTTACAATCGTGTCCATAAGAACATCTCTTTTGAGTTGATGTCTTTTACCCAGCACAAGGTATTGACCAGCTGGAACTGCTTCAACGGTTTGGTGTCACCTCGCCAGAAGACAAATGCATTTCTATTAACTTAATGTTTTTATATAAACTTCTACATAATAACGTTGATTGTCCTTCACGAGAATTGAATTTTCACATTCCTCAATTGTCGGTTCGTTATCACACTACATTTTCATGTCGTCCTTCTAGAACTAATGTAATATTAAAGTTGCCTCTATATGTAATGTGCAGTAATTTTAATAAAATATTTTGTGCAGGAGACATTCATAATGACTCCATGGGAGCAATTGAGGACAAGTAGGGGGAATTGCTGACTTTTCATTTTTTCCCTGCTCGTTTTTCTACTTTTATATATATTTCTTTCTTTAATCAGGTACTTACATGTAAAGAATTATTATGTACAGTTATGATTTAGGAAATTTTATATTTACTTTTTGTTCTTCTTGAATACATTGTGTGTATATATGATTGGTTTTGTCTTATTAATGGAAGAAATTCTGTTGAACAAATAAATATATATAGATAAATAAATACATTAATTGGATAGGCAAAATTAAAAAATCTTAATTTTCAAGCAAAAATAGATAAAAAGTGAAACAAATATTTACAGAAAGTCCTGATACTGTATTTATTACGCTGCCACTATTAAAAGTTCTCATTATGTTGTTAAAATTGTGAAATGTTTGTATTTTGATGTAATATTTAGGACACGTATCAATAGGCTATTTGACTAATTTTGGGAAATTGTTTTAAATTATTGTTTATTACATAATAAGGACATATCATTGATATTTCCGACATATCTATTGTATTATCAATAAAAATAAATGTTGAAGTTTAAACGTCCAAGACCGCGCCAAAAACGCTGTTTGTGTAATGGCGCTGGTCATATGGCATGCGTGACGTCACAGGCTAGGACGGGATAAGTAAATCTAGTAAATCAAGAAGTAAACCTGAATAAAACAGCGTCGCTGAAGTTAATTTCATGTTTTCTTCAAATTTATTGGATAGAATGGGGTATAAATGGTGTGTAGTGCCACAATGTACAAATACATCTATAAAGAGTCCACACAAACTGTTTGTTTCTGTTCCAAAGAATTCCCAAAGCATGTTATTTTTTAATCCAGTTGTTGCATAAACATACAAATATAAAAGTAGAACACATTTTGTTATACTTGAAAAAAATTAGATTGAATAACACATTTTCTGAATTAGAGGATAATTTTGGAATATCACTATCTTATGCTAGTAAATTGTTTTTGCGAAATATACCTATAATAAGTTGTTTTTTAAAACCCTTTATCATAAACTTAGACAAAAAATTAATTAAAAAGAATCTCCCAATTGCATTTAGACATAACTATCACAATGTGAGCTGCATCATTGATTGTTTAGAAATCGATGTACAAATACCATCAAAGGCTCTTCATCAGGCACTGACATGGTCAGAGTACAAAAAGGGGAATACGGTGAAGTATTTAATATCCTGCACTCCGAATGGTTTGGTTAATTATATTTCAGAAGGGTTTGGGGGTAGAACAAGTGATGTTACCATACTAGAAAACTGTAACTTTCTAGATGGGTTAGAACAGGGAACTTGTATCTTAGCTGACAGAGGCTTTAAGCACCTTGAACAGGCACTTCATCAAAAAGGCATGCAATTATTAAGGCCACCCAGTGTAAACGCTGGTGCAAAACTATCAAAAACAGAAGTTCGACAAACTAAAATAATTGCTAGCCTGCGAATTCATATTGAGAGGGTGATAAGGCGATTAAGAGAATTCCATATGCTAAAGCAACATTCAGTTATAAATAATAACATTCTCCGTGTACTTGATCATGTTGTTATTATTGCATGTGCTCTAATAAATTTGCAGGATTCTCTTATTAAATAATGTAAATATCTAAATAATGTAAAATAAAATAATAAAACAAGAAATACAGAATGGTTTCTTATTTATCACAAACTGGTGCTACTATACAAAATAGGATATATATTTGTTTTCCAGAAAATAGCTAACGTTTCGCCAGTATCGCCGTGTATGCTGACGTCACCAGAGTTGCCACCAATGACATAGTGTTCCCGTTACAGATAAAATTTCAAAAATTATGAGATTGTTTTTTGTGTAATTTGTCAAAGATAAACATAATTTAGTATAAAATAAAGTGAAATATGTTCTTTTACGATATTACCCGATAGGATGACCACATATTGTGGTATATTTTCAATGTAGTCAAATACCCTATTTTACACCAATGCATCTAAGATATATCTATTACTCCCAATATAGATAAAATAGAACTAAGGTGGACGTTCAACTCCATCTAAAGCGATCGTTTATACATATGTTCTTCACCATGATAATGACAAAAATACTAGAATTCTTATAAAAATGAAATTCTTAGGAAGAATCAAAATATAAACATATTAGGGCTTTGCTCCCAATATTACCAATTTACTTTTTTCCTATCTGCAAAATCGTTCCGCTTATGTGCATTATAATGGGTTTTCGTCTAAGCTCTTCGATATCTCCTCTGGACTCCCACAGGGTTCCCATTTGAGACCCCTTTTGTTTAATATTTACGTTAATGATCTCTTGGAACGTCTTGAATGCAGAGTGTTAGCATGCGCCGACGATCTAAAGAACGTCAGCTGTATTAATTCACTTGACGACAGTATTTATCTTCAATATCGTCTGTGCATTATTAACAATTGGTGTACCCACAACCAGATAAAGCTCAACATCAACAAATGTGCTGTTCTCACTTTTAGTAGAAGCGTTACTCCGCTTTACTGTAACTACAATGTTTGGCAATCCATTAAACCTAGAGCACACAACTTCAAGTATCTTGGAGTCTTGTTCGACTCCCATCTTAGCTTTTCGAAGCATGTAAGTAGCATAACTTCATCGTCTTCCAGAGGTCTTGGGTTCCTTGTTCGTTCTTGCAGGGGTTTTAGTAGCTTGCACACTTTGAAGGTGCTTTACAGTTCTCTTGTCCGGTTCAGATTGAAGTACGCTTCAGTTGCGTGATACCCGCTTTACCATTACCAGCAGTTACTCCTGGAGCGTGTTCAAAAGAGGTTCCTCAAATATTTATCCTACAGGATTGATGGTCTTTATCCTGCCTTTGGTTCGAAATATGAGGGTCTGCTTCCTAGGCACAATTTTGATTCTCTTGGTATACGCAGGGAGAAAGTTAGTGGCGGTTTTCTTTGTAAATTAATAAATAAATTTATTGGTTCTTCTGTGCTATTGTCCCAGATTGATTTCCTCGTGCCTAGTTTTGACACTAGATCATCGGCAATCTACTCAACAGCTAGGGCAAGAACCATTGTTCTCTACAAGGCTCCATTGGTACATGTGTCCAGAAATGCCAATGCATTATACGAGGATCCCTTTCGCTAATATGAATCTATTATTGTTAGTTCAGTTTTATTTTTTTTTTGTATGACTTGGATTACATTACTATAAGTGTTTATATATTTTTTTGTAAATTGAATTCTTATTTTTATTTGTAGTACATTAACTGCACCTATTTTTGTTTCAATTTTAATTTAATTTTTAAGCGCATTATGTCCTGTAAATTGTCTATGTAACTGTTGGGCATTAAAGATTATTAAAGATAAAGATAAAGAACAGGTGACTGCGAAATAGTAATGTATCGTGAAAGATATTTATAGATTATTCAACACTAAAACTTTTTAACATTTACCCCTTTAGACGGTATCTGTCAATTGAACCCGGAGAGTTAGCAGTTTCATCCTCGGAACTGAACTCTGACCTCTTCTGGCTATTATTTCTATCCGGCCCATCAATTTTATTACATTATAAAATGTTACAAATTTATTCGGGTTGAGTATACGTACAATTTATTTTGGGTCATTTAAAAGGAAATGCTGCTATTATAAACCACATAAACATAAAATATATTTAGCATAATCATGGAATTATTAGGATCGCAATGGGATTAGAAAGGGATTGCTATTACTTAATGAGGTTTTTAATTATACAGGGCACTCAGGCTAATTTCAATAATCTAAATATTAAATTTATAAAAGTCTAGTTGTTTGCATAAAAGTATGAAAACAGAAAAATGTTCTGTATATAATGATATACAGTATGTCTAAAAGTTTCCAAACCAATTTTTCCTGAAGAGTCAAGTGGAATCCGTTATAATTGGTAACAGGTATCTAACGGGTGGCGCAAAAGTAATGTCATAATTTGAACTGGCAGCGATTTTGTTATAAATAAGAAAAAGGAGCTCTGTTTTCATAAAAAGTTTATTTGAAAGTGTAAAATTGATGACATTAATTGGAAAAAAATGTATCGTTCAAATGGTCACCTCCCGAGTTGATGCGTAATTGCGCTCGTTTTACGGCATTTCGAATTGTTGTCGAAACCAACAATGATCGAGACTCAACACCAATACAGCATCTTGCGGCAAAAACATCCGTTTAGCATCTGCCTGTAACACTCACCATTTACGGTTGCGGTGGTGCCATCGGCGTCTTCAAAAAAATAAGGGCGAATCTCTATTTCAGGGCAAATGCCGCACCAAACAATCACTTTGAGGGGATGCAATGGCTCTTCATGCATTTCGTGTGGATTCTTTATGCCTCAGAAATGCAAATTTTGTTTGTTAACATAATCGCTTAAGTGGAAATGGGTTTCGTCGCTCATTATGATTTTTGATACGAAATCATTATATTCTTGCACAAAGTTTAACAAAGTGTGGCAGTAGGTTAACCTTGTCTGACGGTCAGCAGGCAGCAATTCGTGATCAGTTTGCACTTTGTAGGGGAACATTTTCAAATCTTTCACCAAACGTCTGCTGATGCCTAATTGTGTGCATCGTCGTCTCGTTGATGTTTGTGGACTCTCTGACGTCATTGGCAACAAAAGCACTTCTTGCCACATCTGTAGTGAACCCAGTTTCACGCTGCGCTAAAACAACAGACAGAAAATTTGTCAAATAAGCGGTAAAAATAATTCCTCGTTCTTGAGGTGTGTATCGCTCCATGGCTTGTTGACAACTAATTATCTATATATCTACATCATAAATGTCATAGCAGCACATTTGGCAAAAATAGCAGCCAATACAAATTATGACATTACTTTTGCGCCACCTGTTATTAATAATTGAAGTTGATGTTATGTCAAATCTAGTATTATATGTGTCCCTATATTGTCATATCAATTGGTTTCGATTTTTCGTTGTATTCACAATCAGTTATTTCCATAACTCCTAAAATAAGTTTCTCGAATTTTCATAGGTAATATTTAATATTAAATTCCAGATTATGTTAAAAAATACCATCCATTTAAGAGTTTACTAACTAACGAATTTGTAATGGTGCTTACGTCTGGGTATATCAACTTTCTTATAATGCACGATATGACGAGTGCTACATACAATTCTGACGAAAGCTAAACCTATTCTCTCCAATTTCTTCAATATTTATTAACTAACGAATTTGTAAAGGTGTTTACGTCTGGATAAGTTGACTTCATTACAATGACACATTTGACGAGTGTTACGTACAATTCTGACGAAAGCTAAACTTATTCTCTCGTGTCTCGTGTCGTATATTAAGCAATTTAATGAAGAATTCCCTTTGCAAATGTTGCATATGCTACGCAACATAAGCGAAGCTTCGAAATTAAAAAAGCTGTCTATCTTCAAGGAAAAATTACCAGGAAGACTTTTGCTTCTTACTCAAGTAGTTGTTGCTTGTATTCAGTAAAATATGAAAGATAGTTCGAAGAAGTCGTTACGAAAGTTATCGGCGCAGACAGGTATGCTATTAAGGAATATAAAAATTGTTTGTTCTTTGCAGAATTATGCAAAGCGCCTCTTTTAAAATCATTAAAGCAAAAATTCCATATACATCCATAATATATAATTAGAACAGTCACACTTGTCCACATACCAGGTTATTAATAAGTAGTTGGTGGCGCGCGGAGCCTATACATTATTACACGTTTCACGGATAGCGGGCAATCATTCGAAGGTGATGCTAGAAGAGCCCATCAGTTTACGACTCAAAAGAACAAAAGTAGAAGTAGCGCGTTCTTTACTAGTCAAAGATCTTCGATTGATTTTGCGCGATAGCTGAATATTTAAGTATTAGGAAAGTTATTAGTTTTGTCATTCCTTATGATACTTCTAATGTAAAAAATTTGGTCGAACTTTTTCACTCCAATAATTTTTATAATGATTATATTGAAACTGTAAACAGTGACCCAAATTCTATGAAGTAATAGTTATATATATATATATATATATATATATAGAGAGAGAGAGAGCAGCTCTTCAGGCCCTGAGGCCCATGGCTTCGATTTTTTGTACAATCTCCCTCCATTTTTTCCTGTCCTTTGTTTTGCTTTCCCAGTCCGGTATTTCCAGCGTTCGTATATCGGCCCTTACCTCCTCCAGCCATTTCTTCTTTGGTCTTCCTCTCCTGCGTTTACCACCCTCGCCCAGTACTAGTACTTTTCTTACATGTCTGTGCATAGGCATTCTATATATATGGCCCAACCAGCTTGCTCGTCGGGCTCGGATTTTGTGGACTATACCTGGTTGCCTATACAGCTCCATCACTTCTTGGTTTGTTTTCCCTCTCCATGTACCGTCTTCGTTTTTCGTGCCACCATATATCTTACGCAATATGTTTCTTTCCCATCTTTCCAATTTTTGTGTATTTTTTTGGCTTAGAATCCACGTTTCACTACCGTACATCACCGATGGTTGGATTACTGTCTTATATATTCTTTCCTTTGTTTTTCTGGATATCAGTTTGGACCTCATCATGTTATTTAGTGCTCCCATGGCTTTCCTACCCTTTAACATTCTCCTCTCTATCTCAACATCTTCATCAGCTCTATTTGTAATCGTCACGCCCAAGTAATCAAATTCACTTACTTTCTCAAAAAGGTACTCTTTATTTCCCTTGCTTTTAATCCTTATTTTCTCTTCACTTGACTTTTCTTTTGCTTTCATTTCCCAGTATTTTGTTTTTTCTTCATTTATATATAATCCATATTGGTTTGCGGTTACTTCGCTATCCCTGAACATTTTCTCTAACTCTCCTCTTGATCTTGTGATTAGTGTCAGATCGTCTGCAAAAGCGATGACTTGTTGTCTTCTGTGGTATATGATTCCTTCAGTCTGTATACCACTCTTTCTCAGTATGGCCTCTAGTGTAAGATTGAACAGTGTTGTAGACAGCGGGTCCCCCTGTCTTAGGCCTTTTCTTACTGCGAACATCCTAGACAAGCCTCCCTCCAGCGCGACTCTGTTCCATGTTTCATCCAGTGTAATTTTTACCAATCTTATTAACTTAGTTGGAATTTTGAGTTGTTCCATTGCTTCGTACAGCTTCTGCTTTACTATAGAATCATAAGCTTGCTTGTAGTCTACAAAAAGAATGTGTAACCCGAGATTTTGCTCATAACTGTTGTGTAGTAATTGTTTCATTGTAAAGCTTTGGTCTATAGTGGATCTTCCCTTTCTAAAACCCCCTCGATATTCGCCTATTACTTCATTTTCATATACACTTAATCTTTTCCTAACTAGCAGTGCAAAAACTTTGTACGTTACATCTAAGAGGGCTATTCCTCTATGGTTCTGGCAAAGAGTTTTGTCCCCTTTTTTATGCACCAGGCATATAACAGCATTTCCCCATTCTTCTGGTATTTTTTCTTGATTCCAAATTTTCCTCAATAAACCACAGATTCGTTTATGCAATTTTGGTCCTCCTCCTTTTAGCATTTCTGCAGAAATGCCATTCTCGCCTGGGCTTTTATTGTTTTTTAAATTTTTTATTATTTCCTCTATTTCCTGGTCTATTGGCTCCTCTATACTGGAATTTCTGGCTGGTTTCCCTATACTGGTTAATTTCTGGCTGGTTTTCTAGGCTCTCGTCAGCACTTTCATGTGTGTATATTTTTGTAGAAACATGTATTTTTTGCCTGTCCAGTTTTATTTATCTTGACTTCCTGGTAAAAATTTCTGATATCCTTGTTAATCATGTGATTTTCTATACCTTGTAACTTCCTTTCCCAATAGGCCCGTTTGTTCTTTCTACAGATCTGTTTCACTTTCCTCTTTGCTTCTTCGTAGACTTTCCTGGTTTCCGGTGTGTTTGTTTTGTTCATCTGAATCTTGGCTTTACTTCTCTTTTCTAGTTCTCTTTTGCACTCTACATCAACCAGTCTTTGTCTTTCGATTTACTCGTCTTTTCCATCACTACCTCTGCCACTTCGGTCATTATTGCTCTTATTTGTGTCCATTCTGAGTGTGTCTCCTCCTCCTCGGGAGTACTGAGCAATCTTTTATTTATTTTTTGTTCGAAACTCTCTTTTATCTTGTCATCTTTTAATAGTTTTGTTTCGTATCTTTTAATTGACTTGTTTTGTCTCTTTTGCTGTTTTGAGACTTTTTGTTTCATCGTTACTACCACCATAAAATGGTCCGAGTTGCTATCCGCTCCTCTATAGCTTCTAACGTTTTTCAGAGTTTTTTAATGTTTGCCTTCTATTAGCACATGGTCGATTTGATTTTCGGACTTGCCATCTGGGGAAATCCATGCTGTTTTATAGATATCTTTCCTTTCAAAATATGTGCTTATTATTTTTAAGTTTTGCTCCGTTACTAGACTGATAAGTAATTTGCCAGTTTCATTAGGGGTCTCATGCTTACTGCCTCCTCCTGTGATGTTTTTATACGCGTTTTCTCGGCCAATTTTTGCATTACAATCACCTAAAATCACTTTCACGTCGTATCTTGGTAAACTGTCTAAGAGTTCTTCTAATTGCCGATAGAAATCCAATTTTATATCCATATTTTTATCTTCACTTGGGGCATGTATATTAATTATTGTTATTTTCCGATATTTTCCTATCAACCGCAACCAACACATTCTATCAGAGATTGGTTTAAATTCCACTACCGTGTGCTTCAATCCATCATCCAACAGAAAACCCGTACCCAAGACCCTGTTTGAACCACCGCTATTAAAGGGCACCGAACTACCACATTTAGATATACCAGTTTCCCCAGTTTTGTTTCTTGAAGGGCAAGTAGGTGCAGTCTGTAGTTCTTCATAATATCAATCAAGTTTTTCACTCCTCCTTCTTCATATATACTTCTTACATTCCATGTTGCGATTTTTATTTGGTCTTTCCTTTGTTTATACTTGCTCATATCCTTGTTCTTTGCCATAGTCATTTCCATTTTACTCATCCCTATTTTTCCACCGGCCACTACATGTTTTTTGACGTGTACCGGGTCCTTGTAATCGCTCTGATTTTTTCCCTTTCTCTCTGTTGATCTTCTTGCTCTGGTGACCTCTCGCTATATGTTCTTGATGCCTGCTTTATTTTACCCTTTAGTTCACGCTGTGGAACTGTTTCTATCTCGATTATTAAGTCATTTAATGTGTGGGATTTCCCATTTATTATTAGTTTATTGTATCTAATGAATGCATGTTTCCCTTTTCTCTTTCTAGTTTCATACGTTTAATTAACTCTTGCCGTTGATGTAGAATATTCTTCGTATATGCCTCCTCAATCCACACTTCTTGATTTGTATCATGAAGTAATAGTTACAGGTGGTAAAACATGATGACGTATAAGGTATTTAAAAAGAAGCAGTCGTCCGAGTGTGTGACCTTTAGTGAATCAGGAACGTGATCAAAAATCAAAAAATGGAAATATATATATATATATATATATATAAAATAGATCGTAAATGCAATGCTGGTTTTTAGAAAAACTTTCTTTTTTCGGCGTGGAATTCGAATCCACGATTTCATTCTCTTCAAAAATGTGTACTGACCATTAGACCAGGAGACAGTTAATTCGAGTCCTTCCAATGTGCTATAAATTGCATTATGGAAGCACTTATTGAATAAAACCCACAGTAGGTTATTAATTGAATATAATTATGCGAATTGTCTGACAGTTTTTGGCCAAGCGTCTGGCCCCGACCATTCCTTACCACCTGTATTCTTTCTTAAGATCCTGTCTCAATGGATAATTGTTTATTTTCTTAATAAAAATATTTCTGAAAGGATAATTTGTTAAATAAGAGGCATCAGGACGAAAGACATCATGTCAAGGAATGGATGGATCAGGTCGCAGGCTAAACAGAAGGCCAAAACCAGAAACTACTGAGAATTATTAAAAAGATAAAGACTGGTCAGTAACCTATGTCAAAACAATGTGAATTGAAGGCGATTGTGGAAAGGTGTTGAAAGAGATTTGGCCGAAGAAAACGTGTGTGAAAAGAAGAGAGAGAGCAGGATCAGAAGAAATTGGAATTCATAAATACCAGACATCCCGACAAGGAAACGGTAGATCAGGTCTCAGGTGACACATAAGGACAAAAATAGAAGCTTCTCGTAATTATTATATTAGAGATAAAAAGTAAGTAGGAAGAACAAGAGAGTAAGTACGTTCCTCGCTGTTGGTAAATCCTTTGCTTAAAAAAAAAAAATTTGTCTGCGTTTATAATGTTTTTCATGTTTCTGGAAGTGCATATGTCAGTTGCATCTCTTTCGAAAGTATCGTTATCTTAGTTGGTGGAAAAACGCATTCTTCAGAAGTTATTATTGTTTAAATTGTCTACTATTCGAATGGTAATATATGGACCAGTGTTATCACGAAGCATTATGACTTGCCAAGGAATAAAGAAAACACTAAGGAATAAATAAAGCACTTTTTTCTAAATTTCATATTATATTATATATTTATTGTGACTAGATTCAGCCGTTAGGACATTATCGCATGGGAGATAGTATAGCACATAGTGAAAAGTAATAATTTTCCAGAAAATTTAATTAATAATTTAATCAATAAAATACAATCTTAATCTACTTTGTCGACATAATAATAAAACCAAAAAAACTTCCAAAACGTTAGCCTACTTTTGGGGCTTTTATTTGAAAAACTAGCTATGTTCATTAATCAAAATCTGAGTAACAATATATTAATTTCGGCAAAATATGATTTAGCGCAAAAGATAAAAGTGATCCTATGGAGAAATGAAGTGTTTATAAACTTCAATGCCAAGTATGCAATAGTGTGTATATTGGCCAATCAGGAAAACATTTAAAATTAGAACCCAATGACATTTACAAAGCCTAAAATATCAAAGAAATGATTCTAACGTCAACAAACATCTAATAGAAACGAGCCACAATGTACATAAAAACTTTAAACTGGATACCCTTCATATAAAGGAAACAAAATTTCTTGAAATGCATGGAAATTAACTAGTGTAATAAATTTAAATCTGTTATACTCCTTAATTACCAAGTAGATTTAAACAATTCACCTCGTTTAAATTTGTTTTAATACTTAACTCTCATTACTTCTATTTTAATCTCCAATAATTTCATTAGTTCTTAATGTTTTTCTATTATTTATATTTATAGCGATTTCGAAGAAAGGTTTTCTACCGATAAACAACCTTAGATGTATACTTTACATCTGTCCCTGTTTTATAGTCGGATTTAATTATTGTTTTTCGTATTTTTTAGATAAAGGAGATTGTAACTTGTATTGCACTTGCTCGATAATGTTCTAACAGACGAAACTAGTCACCGTAAATACATAATATAGTGTGAAATTCAGCCAGAGTATTTTATTTATTCCTTAGTGTTATATTTCTTCCGTAGTTTAATGGAATTTCACAAAGTTACAGCGTTTACAATCAACTATGATTTCCTATTAACTGATTATCGTAAATCTTTTGAAGAATTTCATGCAAGTACAAAGGGTACTAGGAAAGCTTTACAGTACAGCTTGATCTATTTCATTTTTTCAAAGTAATTACCTCTACACTCAATCCACCTCTCCATCCTCCGAAACTAATCTTTAAACCAGTTCTGCCAAGTTTCACTAGGAAGTAAAGCACACTCGTTGTCATAAGCCCGCAGAAAGTCTTCATTACTGGAAAGAACACCTTCCTTTTAGCTTCATTTTCACATGCGGGAACAGTGCAAAGTCGCAAGGAGCAAGGTCTGGACTGTAGGGAGGATGCTCGAGAAGTTTCAATCCTGTCGTGGTCAATTATTCGGTGCAAGATTTGGCGCGGTGAGCTGGAGCATTATCGTGATAGAGGAACCAGGTGTACATTCTTGACTTTGGCCGCAGGTTCTTCATAGATCCAATGACTTTAGATAGGCCCTGTTTAGTATACCACTTAGCTGTACCCAAAACGACGCGTTCCGCAATTCCACTCGAGTTGAAAAATACAGCTATCGTTTTCTTCTTTACAGATCGGAATTTTCTGACCACTACGGGTGTGTTCTCATCAACAAAGATCTAAATATTGTTTTGAGCTTTGGTCGGCACATCATAATAGTACAGCCAAGTCTAGTCACCTGTCACGATGTTGTTCACATACCGGCAGTATCAAACGAAATGCTAGTGCATTTACACCTGAAGTACCCTCTATCTATTGGTAGACCACTCGCCTGTCCTCGCCAAGCATTTTCGTCATTGTAGTAACGTTTTCCTTCGTAACTGACGTTAGTGGCCTTCACGGCCTCTAAGCATCCTCCACAGTTAAATTTCTCCTCTGGAATTCTCTATACCACCTGAATATCATTGTGCGATATGGACAAATATCACCTAGCGCAAGAGTCCTTTCTTCGAAGCACTGGTCTATGTTTAAAACACGCCCGAAATTATAACGCGAAACTGGCCTTATCTCATTTCGTGACCACGATGCTATCGCAAGCAATTTACACTCTCACTGCTAATGAATAATTGAGCCCATCGACATGGTGCGGCGGCTGCTATGCACGTATGAACATGTCTCAACATACAGCAATAAGCAAAACTTTCCTAGCACCCTTTGTATACCTTAACTTACCACTCAAAATGAACCTATTGTAATCGTCATGAGAACTTTTGTCATAGCAAATTCATTTTGGAAGACGTAAGTAACCGACTGTCTGTGTGTGTTTCCAGAATACATGAATATATTCGAATTTCCGAGTGAATGTTAAAAGGACACTTCTATAAATGAATCACAGCCTACTGATTAGGCTCAAAAAAACCTCTCATAGTTATACATTTGAGAGCATTTGTAAGTAATTGTACAAATTTATACATTATTTTTAATATGTCACCTTGTATGTAGATACATTAATTTTATTTATTAAGGTACATCAATGGAAACTGTTGTTTCCAGACTACGCAGAGTTAATAATGGCACAGGTCGTAAAAAGTAACTACTACAGTAAATAGTTTCGCCCACGTTTGTCCAGGACAAACATAATTAGCCTACGCAATGACGGTTAATAGTCCAATTATAATGCGTTGGGGTTATAACGGTATGTATACACAGTGCTCTCTCTCTCAATAAACAAGATCACCGCGTTCGATTACAAATAAACGAATCCTTATAACCAATTATTAATGTCGACTATTCATAGTCTGCTTTGAATACAAAACTTCAATTTTTAATAAATTTTTCAAATAGTTAATTAATGAAATAAAACAAACATCTTGGTATATGGCTTTATTAATTGAACTTGTAACTATACACATATAAATTCTTTGAGCTTTCTACGTTTTTTCCAGTCAATCATAAAGCAAAATATATATTATATATTACGAGGGATAGAGACAAAGAGAGAGAGACGGTTGATTAATATTTAACAGCAACAAAAAAGACAAAAAATATGGAAAAGTACCGAATTTAAGTAAATGTTGTTAACTATGAATTAGATTATTGCATACCTGCATATTAGATTGTTTTTGATTTTTTTATTATTATCATACCTAGCTTTTTGGTTCGTGGCTGTAGGATTCCTTTAATATATCCGCTGACGATTCTTTTTTTCAACTTGGCCTTAATTTATAATAGCTTTCCCGAAATATAGAAAACTTATTAAATATGTCCAATCCTAAAAAAGGATTCTGCATCCAATATTACTAATTATCATCCGATATCAATTCTAAGCCATTTTTCTACAGTTTTTGAAATGGCTTTATACTCACACATATATTCTAAAATAAAGAGTTATATCTCACTATTTCGGCATGGATTTATGAAAGGACGATCAATTGTTTCCAAATTAGTGTATTTTTCGTAGTTTGTGTCCTCTACTCTCAGCATCTAGGGTCAAGTAGATGTCATTTACACGGATCTGGCTAAGGCTTTTGATCGTATTGGCCATGAAGTTTTTCTTCACAAATTACAATCTTTTGGATCATTTTTGGGTTCATATTTATATAATAGGACCCAAAGTGTTATTTGCCAAGGCCATAGGTCCTACACTTTCTATGCTACGTCCAGAATACCTCAGGGTTCCAATCTAGTAGCAATGCTATCCCTAATATTTTTTAATGATTTGTTCAACGTTTTGGAATGCAAAAGGTGCGCTGTTGCTGACTATTTGAAAATATATTAAGTGCGCAACTAAGTTCTCGTTGTTTTTTTGATGAAAATGCAACTTTATTGTGAAAAAATGTTTACAAATGAATCATTCAAAATAATGCCCATCGCTAGCGACAACTTTTTCCCATATTTCTAACAGAGCTCGAATACCGTCACGGTAGAAGGGTTCGTCTTTTGAGGCTATCCACGAATCAAGCCATTTTGAGATGTCTTCGTATGAGCGGAACTGCTGATTAGCTAGACCATGTGCCATCGAACGTAACAAGTAATAATCGGACGGCGCAATATCTGGGGAATATGGCGGGTGGGGAAGGACCTCCCATTTGAGCGTTTCTAAGTAGGTTTCAACGGATTTGGCAACGTGAGGCCGAGCGTTGTCATGCTGTCGAATCACTTTTTCGTGCTTCTGCTCGTATTGTGGCCGCTTTTTGAGCAGTGCTCGACTCAATTCCATCAATTGAGTTCGATACCCTTCCTCAGTGATGGTTTGGTTCGGTTTCAATAGCTCATAATAAATAACACCGCCCTGGTCCCACCAAATACACAGCAAAACCTTCGCAGCGTGAATATTCGGCCGAACCGACGACGTAGAAGCATGACCGGGCAGTCCCCATGATTTTGTTCTTTTTGGGTTGCTGTAATGAATCCATTTTTCATCATCCGTAAGGATGTGATGAAGAAAACCCTTTCTTTTTTACCGCTGGAGCAGTTGTTCACAGACGAATAAACGACGCTTAACGTCTCTTGTCTTAAAATCATAAGGAACCCAAGTCCCTTGTTTTTGAATCATTCCCAACGCATGCAATCGCTGAGAAATGGCTTGGCGGGTAACTTCTAATTCTGAAGCAAGTTCTTTTTGCGTTTGGCACGGATCCTCATCGAGCAATGCCTCCAATTCAGCGTCTTCGAAGGTTTTTGGTCTTCCTTCACGCGAACGGTCATCAACATCGAAATCACCGTCTTTGAAGCGACGGAAACAATCACGGCACGTTGTTTCACTTAGAGCAGCATCTCCGTATACTTTTTGGAGTTCTCGATGCGCTTCAGCCACCGTTTTCTTCGAATGAAAGAAGAAAAGCAACACTTCCCGCAAATGACGATTATTTGGCACAAAATTAGACATTTTTACACAACCAAAAGTATATGCGCAAAAACAAAATGGCTAATGTATCAAAGCGGATTGTTTACCATGTGTTCATAACGTTTTGATTATGTCACAATCGACCAGCACTTACTACTGAAGCCATCTCTTGAAAAACAGCGGGAACTTAGTTGCGCACCTAATATTGCGCTGTATCCACAACAACCGACTGTCTTCGCCTGAAAAGGCAACTGGAATCTCCGAACGGTGTTTAAACAACACGCTATTTATGAAATGTAGAATTGTGACTTACTCGAATAAAAGTACACCTATAGTTTACAACTATACTCTGGAGATTATAGTGCTTACTCGAAGTCATGAAATTAGAGACCTTGGTGTTTACTTCCATTGCAGTTTCAGTTTTGCTAAATATATTGATCAAATGCGTAAATCTGCGTTCTCAAGCTTTCGTGGATCCGTACACTATCATGATTGGATACCATACATATGTCCATTCAAGGCTGGACTATGCCTCTTTGGTATAGTGCCCTTGCTACGAAGTCTACTATTAGAAAAGTACAGAGAAAGTTTCTGAAATTCCTTTGCTACTTCGCGGACGGAGTATATACTCTCAGAAGTATTTATTATAACGCATTACTTGCTAGAACTGAAACAGCTTCTCTCGAATGCAGGCGCGAGTTAGCTTCGATAAAATATTTGTACAATTTGATACGCAATAAAATTGACTGTTCACAACTTCTCTCTCAACTTAATTTCCTGGTAACCATTCAATATACTCGCTCTAGTTGCACATTTTATCTATCAACTGCGAGGGCTAATATTGTTGGCAATTCACCATTATACATAATGTGCCGTACTGTAAACTTGATTGTTGATCTCTAAGGCTGCAGAAACGAGTGCCTTCGCAGTAGCGTACAGCTCAGTTACTATCAAAATTAAAAATAATAAATGTAATTTCTTACTATTTTAGTTTTTTTTGTGTTGTTGATGTAGTGACCCAAAAATTCGTTGTAGTATTCTGTCATTAGCATGCCTTCGAGTGCTGAATCAGTCATACTCCTACGGCAAAGAGAAAATATGTTGGCGTGTTTGGAAAAGGAACGTTCTGCGTCTAATGATGTGACATTCGCGAATTTAAAAAGGAATTTCGCATTATATTCGCCCTCTTCGTTTTCATTTAAACTCTTGTCTATACGCACTATAGTTTGAAAATTGGGATTTTTATTTATAACCGCACACAATTTATCAGTTGTTAATCTTTCTATACTATCTATTAGATTACCTAAAGATGCTTTGAGGTAATATACTGTATTTAGCACTTCATGTAATGACAGCTTGGTGTTCTCTAATTTGGAAATAGTATCTAAAAGAATTGAATAATTTTCGGAAATCTGCACTATTTGAGTGTGACCTGAAACCAGCACCTGGACTGAAACTGCTTGAGCATCTTGCGGATTTAAACTTAAAATAGTTACAAGTTGCGTAATGTGTAAAAATTTCTCATATTATAAAATAGCTGTTCAAACTCACCAATGCGTTTTGGAGATTTAATAAAAACGTTTTTGGTAGAATCTGCAAATTGGTCTACTTTTGGATAACTGTTTCTAATAAATTCAGCTACAAGATAACATGTATGGACCAAACAGGTTACATGAAGCAATTGAGGATAATATTTTTTTAGTAAATTTCCAGCTTTAACCATATTCGAACCCTCATCTGTAACCATCATCACAAGTTGGGTTGCCCGATATATTGAACTTCCCAAAGGTATATTTTATAGTTTCTACTATCTTTTTTGCGTTCGTCTTGTATAATATTCTATTACGTAAAAGAAGAGCCAAGAAAATCTCGCCGCTTTTTATAGTGCGTACTAGCACATTTAAAATACTATTCTTTCTTGCATCCGTAGTTTCATCTACCGTCAGCCATATTTTTTGATCTTTTAACTCTACTTTTATGTGATCCGTAATCGCGCTTTTCACCCAACGAAAATTATACTGTAATTGACCTCTTGTTGGCAATCTCCATTTCGGATCGTATTTCTCCCAAAAGTTTCGAAATCCTTTGTGTACAATATTTTGTGAAATGTTGCACACTTAACATAAAAATAAAGTCATATAGAAATTTATAGTATGCTACGTCAAAGTTGCGTACTTAACTGGTGTTGTTTGCTATTAACATGTCTTTTACACACAAAAATACTGTTCGGTAAAATGTTGATATTTCAAACAATACATTTAATAATAGTGCTAGTGTACTCTAATTTCGAAAATCGATTAAGAAATCTATTAACACTCGTTGAATATAACAAAGAACACCGTTGATTCACCATCATCACTCTAATCCGGCATTCATACACATATCATATGAATCTCGACTTCGGGTATACCCGACAACTTTCGAAATATATCATCGTCGCCAGTGAGTGCGTTTCTGCAGGTCCACTGATCACTATGATATTCGCTACATTACCTTACAGAGGTGTTTGTGCATGACATCTAGTTTTTGTTATAATGTTTTTTAAATGGCATCTTACTGCATGTTCGATGGGTGTATATGAAGTTTACAAATTTACTCGTTTTCCATTGTCAGTTCTTTGCAACGACACTACACATACTTTAAGTATGAGTAGTGTAGTAGCATAAGAGTAGTAGCATAGGGTAAATATAGATACCCTGGTTGGGATTCCTCTGTTTTCTGTCCTGAAAAGAGAATCCTCTGTTTACTAATTAAATAAATAAATAAATAAATAACCCCTCTGAAATGAATCCATTTAACGATTAACTTATAAACATAATGCGCCATATTATAAACTTGTACCATAATGCGAACTCCATGTTTGATCGTTCATCGTTGCGAGATGTGTAAAATCTTATTTTTGTAGTAGCTAATAATTATTGCCTGTTTGTAACAGATTTAACGTATGTATAAATAGAGATAAGTATAGACTTGCATAACTTGTAATGCATTTGTTGTCATGTAAAAGGAATTTTTTGTTAGACAAATAAAGACATTATTATTAATATATTACAATTATTATTATTTACATTATATTTATACCATCAAGTTGTGATATCAATATATCGGTTCATATATTGAATTTCGTAAAAAGTGTATTTAGTATATATGTATGTTGCTGATTGTTTCATTTGTACATAAACTGTTTCTACTTTGCATAAAAATATCGAAATATAGATTCCAGTAGAATACTGCGATTTCGACTCTACTAATTAAGTGTCCATTATTGATTAGATAAATGAATTACTAGAGACTTTAATTTACTAATTGAAAGTATAATTCTATATATTTCTTTGCAATTAGAGAAAAACGATTTACATAAGTAATTCTTCGTAATGAAAAATACAGAGGACGCCTATGATAGTAGATACGGAGGTAATAAAATATTGTTGTCAACACGTGATACATCATGAAAATATATTGTTAAAACCTGACTCAAAGTAAGGCTTTGGCATTATATTTAGGTGACTATTAACAGTAGCATATAGAATATTTTTTTCTTGAAAATTAAAAATATAAATACAGGTGTTAATTTAATATAAAAATACTACAGATGCATTGAGCATTATTGCTTTAGTTACTAAAAATGGGGTATAATTTTCAACTGTGTAAGAAATATAAGCTAGAATCAGTCTTTGGCAATAATATGTATAAGAAAACAAAACAGAAATAGAATAATTATTAAATTAATTATTTTAGTATCAAATAGAACGCTATGTCGGACTTAATTAAAGAGACTACAAAAGGCAATAGGAATGGTCGAGCGTAGCTTCCCGTTCTAACGGATAATGAAATGAATACGTATTTTATAAGTAATTATGTTTTAGACTGATAATCTATTTCAAAAAGAAAAGATTGACAACAAAAACAACATATTGCTATCTAGATATAGTGACTGAGATCGAATTAATGGTATACAGAGAAATTACGAAAAATTTTCAAACTATATCTTTTGAAGATCACTACGGACTGACAATGAAAAGAATAGGTATTGTAAACACTATTTCCGGATCATTTACTCTAGCATTTAGTGCTTGTCTAGTGAAAGGGATATTTCCCCGAAAGTTCAAAATAGCGAAAATAATACCTGTATTTATTAATAATGTCAACGAATCTCAGAATTATAAACCAATCCAATATACCAGATGTACCGGAAAGTCCTTATCCGTTTTTCCTTACAGATGTCGCTAGACTTAAGTATGTAATGTTATGATTTGAAACATATGTCATTTTATTCTACTGACATCAAGCTTCAAAACCATACATGTAATATTTTGCGAAAGTAACGCTATCATAGATTTATACCTCATTGAAGATGTCGAGTCTCTTGTCTTAAAAAGTGCATGCTCCAATCATAAAAATATATGAGGCGTGATATCGACAATTCAAAAGTGACGATTTCGATGTGCAAGACAAAGAACGTTCTGGTAGACCGAAAAAGTTTGAAGATATGGAACTGCAAGAGTTATTGGATGATGAGCCAACCCAAATAATTGGCCGAAGCGTTAAATGTGGCCCAAGAAACGATTAGCGACCGATTACCAGCAACTGGAAAAATCCAAAAGATGGGAAAGTAGGTGACACATCAATTGAATGAGAGGCAAATAGGAAATCGAAAAATCGTTTGTGAATTGACGCTTCAAAGGTATGATCGGAAGTCATTTCTGCACCGAATAGTAACTGGTGATGAAAAATGTATTGTTTTTGGTGGGACCAGAGTGGTGTGCTGTATTAAGAACTGTTTAAACCTGGTGAAACTGTTAATACTGATTACTACCAACAACAAATTATCAGTTTGGACCATGCGTTAACAGAAAAACTTCCAGAATGGGCCCGAAGACACGGTAAAGTGATTTTACAGCACGATAACGCGCTATTTCATACAGCAAAACTGGTCAACGAAGCATTGGATGGGTCACAATATTGCAACCGTCGTACTCTAAAGACCTTGCCCCGTCGGACTACCACTTTTTGCATCAATGGGACGCGCGCTTGCGGAGCAGCACTAATTTCGAAGAAGTTAGAAAATGGTTCGATGAATGGTTTTGCTCAAAGGACAAATAGTTTTTTTGGGATAGCATCTATAAATTGCCTCAAAGCTGGGCCAGATATGTGGAATCAGATGGCCAATACTTTGAATAAATAAATTTTTCCATTTTCTTGAAATGCATGTAGTGTTTTACGAAAAAACCGGTAATGACTTTCCGGTACATCTAGTAACCAAACCAAAATTATTTAAAAAAACAATAGCAAATGAAACAGTTAGATTCTTTGAGAAACATAGTTGCATTTCAACGGCTCAGTATAGGTACAGAAGGAACAAATCTGTGTGTACTGTTATAAGGAAATGTCTGAGATTCTTCTGCAAGGCGTAAATGACAGATTGCTTTCAATACAATCGATCATATCTTATTAACGAATAAGCTTGAATACTATGGGTTACTAGGCAACGGTTATAATGTCATTAGATCTTTCTCAATTAACAAACAATACAACCAAATTTTAAGAAAGAGTATCTAATATTGTAACGGTAGTGCAAGGAGATTCGCAAGGTCGATACTAGGTCCTGTACTGTATATTATTTGCATATATGATCTGCTTGACATACAAAAATATGGTAAAATCCGCATATATACATCTGACACCACCAGAGTGACAAGAGCAAGTACACCTTTAAAGCTGCGATCAAAAGTAAATGAGGTTATGAGAAATACAGAGGCTTGGTTTAATGTCTAAAAGCTTGCCCTTAATAGAGAAAAAAACAAAATATATGGAAATTATTACAAAGAGAAATGAAATCCATTAAAGTTCTTGACTTGACTATTGGCAATAAATTAAACTCGCAAAAGCCCAACTCCTTCGGTACGAAAATTTTCAGCTGCTTCTTACAATATCGACATGTAAAAGCAATATTAATATATGAAGTTGCACGAAAGAGAATCTATCTGTCGTGCGAGGTATAGTCTTCAACGTTGAAGTATGGAACTAAACCAGCACGATCTTCTTGCAGCAGCAAAGATCTTTCAGGGCTCTATTAAATAGGTATTATGGCGGCTGATACTGGGAAAAAACACCGGAAGTAAACGTCTTATCATCTTGATTTTAACATATCATAGGAAAGTCGACAATGATCAAAGGCACCGGCAGTTTAAAGCTATTCTTTATCAGAAATAGCTGTTCTTTATCAGTTCAAAGGCTGTTCTATACCAGAAAAGCTATCAACTACTAAAGAATAGCTTTGAGCTGATAAAAAAGTTTTCAAATTGCTATAAATGAATGATAATGATGAGTTTAATTTATAGTCTCAGTATTTTTTTTTACTTGCAACACATTAATTTCTATATTTTTTATTTAACTTTGTATAATTTTCATTTTTATTCTAAAATAACCATTTTTCTTAACACTTTTGCTTCTTTATGTATTATGGAATGAGTAATAAATGGTATTACGATTATTCGCCGCTAACTTTTGGTTAGTAATTCATTAAAGTTTGTTTTATGATGATGCATTAGAGGTCCAGGACGTGTGTCAACTTGAAAGGAAGATTATTAACGCAAATAAAACATAGTTTTCCATAAAATTCTGCTTACTAATTTAAATAAAACGAATGCTTAAAGCTTGAGTATATTAAATAGAAAAATTAATAAGGAAGATCAATAGGTAAAAGAAAAATATAAGCAATCGTGAATGCTGTAATAAAAATAAATCGTGCAATAATGTTGCGGAGTAAAATATCCAAGGATTAGAATAAAAGTAGGTATTGAGCGATACGTGGTGTACTGGGGCGTATGTGTACTTACTCTTGATTAGAATGTTATATACATTTCGTGATCGTGAAATAAATACGTAGGGCATTACATGTTAATTACAGTTAAATCTGCACTCACGAAACAAACTCTTGCTAAAGGATGGGCCTTTTAAATGAATCAGTGGGACGAAGGGCAAGTGCATTTATTTGAAATAAACTAATGAGAGAACAGGAAAGGCGCACAGAAAATGAAAATTAATTAAAAGACCTGATATAATGAATACAATTACCAGGTAGGTAGATAATTGAACAATTGTGCATTCTGTATGTAAAAAAATTGTTTGAATTTTGAATTGTAATTAGAAATTATATAAAATAGAAATAATATTGAAGGTAATATTGAAAGTCTGTACTAAGAAACTAGGTCCGTTTCTTAGAATAGTGCCGAAATACATTAGTCCTTGGAAGGTGGGACCTTATGATACTTATATTGATAAAGAGACTTCTTGAAATATTTGTGGACTCATAAACGATTTCCTAATGATAATTTTTGCGTTTAAGATAGAATCGTATTTAAGTTAAGTAAAATAATTTAAAAACATGAAATATTATTATATATTGGAAGTGCAACACTATTATTATTATTATTATTATTAAAGGTTTATATAGTTATTAAAAAGCAGGTCTCTATCCTCATAAAGATACTAATTTTTATGCGTAAATCGAGTTGGAATAAAAAACGTGGCAAGAGTCAAACCCGCTTTTAAAATCCACAGTCCGGCAATATAATCATTGGACCAACATATCCCTTGTAGGGTAAGAGATTTATATAAAAATCGTAATTAATTCTGCCTTCATTACTCGCTTAAAATTTTGAATATTTCTTCTCAAAACTCGCATTTCCAGCAAATTGACTTTAAAAAGTAAACGAACAGTTTTAATTATTAAATTCAAACCTAATTACTTGATATGGAACTTACACGTTCGCAGACATGACGAACATTCATAATATTTGATCTGACCGATGATAAATAACGTGAAAATATTGTTTACATGCGTTTACAAGTTCAAATATTCATTTTGGCTTCTTCGAACAAAAAGCAATATTTGCGTATCCTGAAGTTTTTTTCTTTCGAGGCGTCCGACGATTCCACATATACGGATAATTCATAAATTAAATCGGCGAGTTGAGGAAGTTTTAGGGAAACCGTTTTTCTCTCGTTGCCGATCGTCGATTTTCGCGAAAATTCGCTTTTCCCAGGGCCTTTTCCACGACGTATCCACTCGACGTGTTCAAACAGTCCTGTAGGAAGCAAATAGCGCGCCGTGCCGGCCTGACGACTGTATCCCATCGAGAACTCACGCGAATCATTACGAGACGCATCGGAGAAGTTTCATTTATTCATAATTAATTTCTTTAATTAATGCGTGATTTAATGGTTTTATAAGAGGTAAAAACTGAAAATAAGGAAATAAAAATTACGAATTATTTAGTTGTAATAGTTGCGGGCAACTAATAAAGTTTTTTTGTGACTTTTTTGAACTTTATCTTGCTGAAAGTTAGTGAATGTTAGACGAAATGCATCAATAAAATTTGTTGTGGTAACTTATAATGGTTTCGGACTGTTTACAATGAAAATTATTACTTTTCTTGGAGGAGGAACATAAAACATGCTCCACAGGTATGCGAATTATATTTATATTGTGCGCTTCATCATTTAAATTATAATTATATTGAGTTACTGACAAAAAATGAAGAAAAAACTTACGCTTAGCTAATCCAGTATTTAATCACGTTATTTTTTTATCTTAAAAAATTGTATTAAAAGAATTTTAATAAAATGCAAACTGATTATTTTCAGAATAAAGACGAAAATTAATGAAATGCACGAACAAAATTTTTTGTGGTAACTTACAGTGGTTTCGGACTGTTTACAATGAAAATTATTACTTTTTTGGGAGGAGAACCATAGAACATACTCCACAGGTATGCAAACTGTAATATTGTGCGCTTTATTATTTAAATTACAATTGTATTGAGCTAGTTGCAAAGAACGAAGAACAAACTTACGCTTATCTGATCCTGCATTTAATCACGTTATTTTTTATCTTAAAATCTTGTATGTCAATAACTCAAGTAAAATACACACTGATTGTTTCCAGAATAAACACGACAATTATATAAATATTATATTATTATATAAATAATACGATAAAACTACATACCATGTTTTGGTGGTGTGTTTAATTCATTGTCGTTTAACCGAGCGTAATGTTCCTTTGAATCGCGTTTCTCTGTATATGTAATAAACTTTGGTAAAGCATAACGATAAAGAAATACTACTCTCTTTAATCTTTAATGGTCTAAAAGTTTAGAAGTGTTCCTTTTTTGAATTAAGTGGAATGTATATTGAACAAATTATACTAAATACGCATATTAAAACTTTGTTTTATATTTGTTTTATTCGGCTTTGGCGTAAATTCGCTTGAACTTTTAAGTTGAATTTAACGATTAAAAATCAAAACGATTTAGATTTGATGAGACGGTTTTTATCAATAAAAATAATTTCAATCTACTTGAATACATACATTTATTAGTTTATAGCCTGTAGAGAGAGTTGTAAGAATATTCTTAGCGGATAGTCTCCATGTCGTAAAAGGCGACTAATCAGACTCAGCTGCTTTCATTCCTTAGATCTTCCTGCGATGCCTATGTTATAGCCAATAAATAGACTGAGAAATTTTACCGATTTAGACTTTTCCTGATTGTGAATTTGCCGATTGTGACTTTGTTTCTCGATTTTAACTTTCTTTTTAGCATATAAGGTTTCTTCATTGAGCTTGTCTCTGCCTTGCCATGCTGACTGAGTCCTCGCAGTCTTGTGTTTCTTATCCATTAAGTTATTTTGTTCCGGACATGGATTAGGCACTCTTCGTTACTTCTTTTATGTTGGGTTCTTTGGTTTCTGTGTTACTGTTAACCTTGGATACCTTTTTTGTTGTGTCTATTTAACTGCTATGGAGGAGAAGCACCCCCTTTTTGGTGTTTTTGTTGCCCGTGTGGGTTTTTGATTGGATATCCAGCAAAGATACTTTTCCAATATCACTATATGTATTGGTGATATGGGGGGGGTCCTTTCTATTACATAAGAGGAGTTTTTTTGATTTATCATCCTGTGTTCCAGCTTCTTTATTGTTGACCGTTGATACGCTTTTCGACTTTGTTGGTCGTTTCGTGGCATTGACCCGGAAATCTTCTTAGGAAAGTTTCCTAATCAGGGCGGGGTTGTTACGGCTGAATTCGGTCATGTGTATGTACTTGATTTTATTTTTCCAAACCCTTTACAGTCTGTATATTTGATTGTTTATATAACGTTTGTGTAACGCTTTATTTCGATTTAGTTTCATCAAATGTCGTATTAGTTTATTTATTTCATCGCAAATATTGCATTCAGTTTCTACGTGTCTTATGTTAACTTCTCATTCGATTCAATAGTCTTTTATATAAGCCGCAAAAAGCAAATCTTATCATGTTTGGAGTTTGTATTATGTTTATATATACGACGCAATGAGTCGTATTGACATATGTCCCACTGCATCGATGGATGAGTTGCAATTGTGGGTGATTACTCTCTGTCTACGGGAGAATCAGACAAACGTGAATTATTTTCTGACACACTTCATTAAGTAAAGAACTTCCAAGTTAGGTAATTGCATAATCCTCTCACCAAGTTGGGACTCCGGTCGTTGGCGACCTTAGCAAATAAAATAATCACGCTTAGAAAAGATCTTGGAACGCGCCTGCCAACGGATGTATGTCTGTCTTTTATTAGCGTCATTTGCGTATATATTGCTCTGACTAAAATGTGTTCTGTATTATTGTATTTATTTATTTCGTTCTGTCGGCTTCTCTGCCTCTGTGTGAATCGAGGTCTGCCTAGCGACTACAGGAATTTTGGCGATCGAGGTGTGAAAGACAACGAGGTCAGGACAACACTTACTACTTATGTGTATCACTGAATTAATAAGTAACACATAACGCTAATATACAGACAGTAGTTTTTCCTTTATGCATCATAAAATTAATAAGTAACAGATAACGCTGTTATTATACAAGTAGTAGTTTTCCTTTTACGCATATGAAGTGAATAATATACAGATAGTAATTCTTTTTGTATCCCTGAGACATTTGTTAATATCTGAAGAATGTAATACACACGATTTCTCTGAACTTTAAGTAAAACCATTGGATGCTGCATGATTTATAGTAAACTATATATATACATATATATATCGGAGAACGAACTATTGTTTGAAGTACGGTGTTTTCTTAGTGCGAATTAATTAAGGACCCGTGCTGCTGAAGCAGTGTAACAAGTTCTACAGTCCTTTGAAACTTGAATTAGCAAGTTTTAGGCTTATTGCCAACAGTCTGTTATTTTTTTAAGAATTTGGACACCTTTTAAACTTAAAAAAATTTTTCTATTCGAATCTGAATTTCTGGAGCTGACGAAAGTTTCGTAAACGCCTTTACCATTTTTTCAATTAAAACAATTCTTTCACGGTTTAAAAGATATCTAGATATTTAAGGAAGCGATATGACTCCTGTTCCTTTTTTGAATTAGGTGAAATGTATATTAAATAAATTTGACTAAATATGCATATCAAAACTTTGATTTATATTGATTTTATTCGGCTTTGATGGAGATTCACTTGAACTACTGAGTTGAATATAATGAATAAAATTTAGAATGATTTAGTTTCTGAAAAAGAGATTTTTTTTAATTAAAATAGTTTTTATTCACATGAACGCTCCTGCCAGTGACTGGGAGAGATATTTAGACATTTACTAGTCCTACAGTTTTATGAAACATAAACTATGAAGTTTTAGACTCATCACCAACAGTTTATCATTTCTTAAAAATCTGGAAAAGAATTTATATATATGAATCTGAATCTCTTGAGCTGACGAAGGATTCAACGACTTCTTTACCTCTTCTTCAATAAAACGTTCTTCTGTAGTTTAAAAGGTGTCCAGGTATTTAAGGAACAAATTCGTTTTTTGGATTAATTGAAATGTATACTGAATAAATTAGACTAGATACTCATATTAAAACTTAGTTTTATAATTGCTTTCATTCGGCTTTGATATATGATAGATTCGTTTGAACTGTTAGGTTTAATTTAATGGGTAAAATTTAAAACTATTTCTTTTTCGGAAGGTATTACAGCGACAATTATACACCAAGAACTTGTACTTAAAATGAAATTTGACACAGTATATTACAAATACACCTTAAAAAGTATCCTTGAAAGCACTAATTTTAAAATCTATTGCAACGGGGTAATTACATATATAAATTACTTGGAACAGAGTACACATTACACTGATAGATAGAAAACATAAAAAAGCTTACTTATTTGTAATACTAAATGATACAAACATTACAGGAACAATAAAGAATAGTTAAATATGCACTACTTGCAATCGAACTAAGAGTTTTGGAATCAAGATGCAGTGGCAATGGTACTCATTGTGATGTAAGTAACAGATATTACAAATAGTTTCTTTAACATATATTATACAAACTCTAAAAATAAGTCCACATATACACGCGAACATATTAAAAGCAGTTTTTATAAAAACACGAGCAATGATTTGAAAAAATTTCTCAATTAACTATAAAAAACCATCTACGTGAACACTTCTGCATTTGACTAGTAAATGTATTTAAATATTTACTAGTCCTACAGTTCCATAAGACTTAAAATAGGAAGTTTGAAACTTATCATCAACAGTCTATCATTTTCTTAAATATCTAGACAACTTCCGAACTATAAAAGAATTTTTTGAATTTGAGCCTCTGGAGCTGGCTTTGACTCATTTAAGAGGGTCGTCTGAAAAGTTTTCGACCTCAACGTGAAGATGGCAGCACTCATCAATAAAAGCTAGGGAATGTAGTTGTGTATCTATTGTTAGGCACTCACCAAAGTTTCAGCCATTTTGGACGCGCAGTTGTTATTTGATAGTCGTTTGAGTGAGTTGATGCGAGTGTCGAGTATCGAACTGTCATTAAATATTTGTTTTTGTAAGGCAATTTAATTTGCCTAGGCAAATTAAAAATGAGTTGAACTTTGTGTACGGGGTCTCTGCACTATTATTTACCACAGTGAAATTTTGAGTAGCTAAATTTAAACGTGGCCGTAAAAGCTTGGGAGACGATGAACGTTCGGGACGTCCAAAAACTGCAACTACTGACGATAACATCGCTAAAGTTCAGCAATTGGTGCTAAACAACCATCAAATTAAAGTAAGAGAGATACTTAAGGCTATGAATATGTCTAAAGAACGTGTTTGTCACATGTTAAATCAAGATTTAGGCATGAGAAAGCAGTCCGCGCATATGTGCCGCGTTTGCTAACGTTAGACGAAAAATGTGTTCGAATGAACATTTCCATCGCTCTGTTGGCGCAGCTTAGGTGCAATAAGTCCGAGTTTTGGCGCCGATTAATTACTGTAGATGAAACTTGAATACACCATTATACGCCCGAAACAAAAATACAGTCAAAACAGTGGACTGCAAAGAAAGAACCGGCTCCGAAAAAGCAAAAACAGTTTTTTTGGCTTTGGAAGTGATGGCGACTGTTTTTTGGGATAGTCATGAAATTATCTTAATCGATTATCTTCAAAAAGGAAAAGCTCACAGGAGCATACTACGCATCATTACTTGTCAAGCTGAGGGCAGAAATTGTGGAAGAACGGTCGCGGGAAAAGAAAATTCTGTTTCACCAAGACAACGCGCCGTCTCACACCATAGCGAAAATCCACGAATTACGGTTTTAACTGCTTGACCATCCGCCTTACTTACCAAATCTAGCCCCAAGCGACTCCTTTTTGTTCCTCCATCTAAAAATTGTGCCCGAAGGACAGAGATTTTCGTCAAATGAAGAGGCAATCACCTTCGTGGGCAATTATTTTGCAGAGAAAAACGCCGAGTACTATTTGAACGGGTTAAAGAGATGGGATCTCTGGGAAAAGTGTGTAGAGTTACAAGAAGACTATGTAGAAAAATAAATATAAATTTTAAGAAAAAATGTCTTGTATCTTTGCTAGGTCGGAAGCTTTTCAGACCACCCTCGTAGTTCATCTTCAATAAAAGGAATTCTTGTATATTTTAAAGTGTTCAGATATTTAAGAAAATGAGAGAATGTTGGTGATGGATCTAAAATTTCAAAATTTAAGCTTCATAGGACTCTTATTAGTGAAGTCCGGGCTCTTATATTATTATATTTATAAAATAACGGGATGTTGCAGTTTATTTTGACATTACTTTTTTAAAAAGATTGAATATATATTACTCTTTTATACTTTCATCACTGGATAAGACGAAATATTAAATACCATATTTAGATTACACTTGTTTTTAAATTTCAACTATTTTTAATAATCAGAAATAAAATATACTTTTTTAAAGATTTTTCTATACTAATTTCATGTTTTCTAAATCATTTTACTTCTTGTCTCTTTTTATATATAAAATACTACCAAATTTGACATACTTAGGCTTTTACGTACTTTTCCAAAGCTTAAATAATAAACTTAAAAAAATTATTATTCCTAAAATAGTAAATCAAAACCTTTGGGTCTTAGCACATTTGTGGAGTTCATTAGGACCGTCACCATAGAACGTAGAAAAGTAAGCCTCTATTATGACTACTGAAACCTTAATGTCGTGATTCCATTAATTGAATGTGTGAATGTGATAGCTTTGTTCATCATTTGCTGCTTCAACGTTTTTAAGAAAAAAAAAACGTAAATGTGAATATAGGAAACGCATATCTAACATCGTATACCTTCCTTTCAATTATGTTTCTAATCTGAATATTAGTGACAAGATTACCTTTTTTTTGTAAGTAAATTCATGAATGATTTAATATTACGCTTCAACAAGAGCAGTTACAGGGTTTATGAATAGTGGACATTCGTAAAAAACATGTACAATTTTGAAATCTTTATTGAAAAGATACAGAATGCAAATGAATGTTTGGATTTCTGACGAAACAAATCAGAACCCAAATTCGTACATAAAATTAAACATATTCAAAATATACATGGATAATAGGCAAATAATGCTTCTTTGTTAATAATTGTTTAATACTTGACTTCAATTTAGTAAGGGATAACCTCGTATCTCCACGATAAGTGATTTGCAATCGATTTCATTTTCTCGGTATACGATTGGTTACCCTGCTAAAATTGTTTTTCAAAAACTATGACGATGAACAAGCTATAAAAAACTTTCTTGCAATCATCCATAATGCAGGATAAGCAACCAGCATGTCTTTCTGAAACCTTTGAAGTTCCTTGTTAGTGGTTATTCCGAACAGTACTTATTGTAATGTGATATCTGATTCTTCAATTTTACTATATAGATAAATAATTCATTATAATATTTCCCAAAGCATCCCCAAATTTGGTTTTTAAATTAGTATGAAGGTCATTTAAATGTTAACCGTAGGCCAAAACGTAACCATCGTTGATTGTTGACAAGTTGAGAAAAAAACATTCGTTCCATCCAATGTTTCGCTTGATTACATTTATTTTAGCAAGTAAAACTGCAGCGAAGAACACTGAAGGGTTATATTAAAATTCGGACTATTACCTTGTAACTGCGAGTTAAATTTCCTTCCAAAATGGGATTTAAGAAAGAACTTAGCTGATATACGAGGGAGCGTTTTTATATTCGCGGAATGGGGGACAAGGGGTGGAAATAAAAAAACCAAATTATTTTTCTTTTTCAATATATTCACCTGCAAGACGGATACATTTTTCACATCTTTCAATTAATTTATTTATACCCTCATAAAAAAATAATTTCTCTTTATCTGCAAAATACGCCGAAACTGCCTCCTTGACTTCATCATCGGCAGTAAATTTTTTACCCCACAGCTCTTTTTTCATTTTCGGAAACAGGTAATAATCACTCGGGGCCAAGTCTGGGCTGTAGGGTGGGTGATTCACAATTTCGAAGCCCACCTTATGCAGGGCAGCTAACGCAACGCGGCTCTTGTGGACGGGCGCGTTGTCGTGCAAAAGCAGAACACCTTTTGTCAATTTTCCCCGTCTTTTCTCTTTAATGGCTTCTTTTAGTCGCTCTAATATTGAAGCGTAATATTCTCCGGTTATAGAAACACCTTTATCTTTATAATCAATCAACAATATTCCTTCCGAGTCCCAAAATACCGTTGCCATGAGTTTCCCAGCTGATTGTGACACTTTAAATTTCTTGGGAGGTGCTGTGCCCTTTTTATGCCACTGCATGGAGTCTTGTTTGGACTCAGGTTCATAGTGATGGACCCAAGTTTCGTCTCCAGTAACAATTCCACTCAATACACCATCCTTGTCTTCATTACAGAGGTCCAAAAATGCACGCGAATACTCTACGCGCTGTTGTTTTTGCAGCGGCGTGAGCATTCTCGGCACCCATCTTGCGCTGACCTTAGACATGCCGAGATGATCGTTTAGGATTTTAAAAATTGTTGTATCGGATACTCCAACCATTTCTGCGAGTTGTTTCTTCTTTAGTCGAGCATCTTCGAGTACAATTTGTTCAACTTTTTGGATAAGTGCTGGCGTGGTCACCTCAATGCTCCTGCCCGGCCTCGGGTCGTCTTCAAGGGATTCCCTTACTTGTTTAAATAAACTATGCCACTTGTACACCATGGTTTTTCCTGGACAAGAGTCGCCGTAAACCAATGACATCTCATTCATTATGGTCGCGACTGATTTTCCTTGCCTGGTAAGGAAGTTTATAAAGGCACGATATTCGATTTTTTCCATATTTCACTTTTCACTCATGATTATGTTACTTGGTTGACGATAGCTCAAAGACTAACTGTCTAATAACAATGAAACATCGTATTTATACTAATCATGAGTCGCTGCACAGGCCACGCCCCCAATGCGCTTACTCACCCCTCTACAACCCGCTCATTCCGCGAATATAAAAACGCTCCCTCGTACATCTGCTAAACACGTGAAATCATTCAAATTCAATAAATACGCGAAAACATATGTCGACTTGGTACTAAAATTCTATGTAAGTTAGTACTTAGTATCCTTTTAATTGAAGGATACAGAAAATTCTTTTTTAAGATACTTTATATCCAAATTTAATGAAATTCGTGTGTTAAGCCTGAAAATCAATAAACAATCTTCAATGCTTAAACGCACTTTTAATTATGGGGAACTTCTAAAGCTGTGTATTATTCATAAATACCCTATTCGAAACAATACAATATGAAACAGTTGGTCTAGGTAGGAAGATCGATAATAAAATGATATCTATGATTTGCAAAGAAAGCCGGATATACGCCTATCTACGCGCACAGGAAGAAGTAGACTAAGACAAAAACTAACGAATACACCATTGTACAACAGAATGTAAAAATAAACGAAATGGAAACTTCCTAAAATTATTAGGAAAAGAATCGAATTAATGATCCAGGAGATCTTAATTTATACATGTAAATACTGCATTGTTGAAATATATACAGTTCAAACAAATAAAATGCTCGAAAAAAAATTTGCTCAATATCTCCTTCAATAATAAATCGTAAGAACAAAACAATATGAAGATAATATAAGTAACGAATACAGTGTAATAATATGGACAATTTATTATTCTAATATATAAATATGAGGGTGGTCCCAGAAATACCCGACCCAACAAAAAAAAGCACAAAAATTTTGCAAAGAAATATATTTATTTTTCAACGTAATCACCTTTCAGTGCCATACACTTCTCCCAGCAGTGTTCAGTAAGTTCGATACCCTTTTTATAATAAGAATCTCCTCAAAATAGCCATTAACTGCCGACATCACTTCGTCATCGTTGGAAAATCTTTGACCACTGAGCCATTTTTTCAAGTTTGGGAACAGAAAATAATCCGAGGGGGCTAAATCTGGCGAATAGGGTGCATGAAGTAGCAATTCAAATTTTAATTCATTCAATTTGGCCATTGCAATAACGGATTTTTGAGCTGGTACATTGTCTTGACGAAACAACACTTTCTTCTTAGCCCAATGCGGTCGTTCTTGCTTGATTTCTTCGCTCAAACGTTGTAATAAGTTCGCCTAATACTCACCATTGATAGTTTTTCCTTTTTCAAGATAGTCAATGAAAATTATTCCACGCGCATCACAAAAAAACGATGCCATGACCTTGCCTACAGATGAAACGGTCTTCGCCTTCTTTGGAAGCGGTTCTCCCTTTTCAGTCCATCGTTTTCATTGCTCTTTTGCCTCAAGTGTGAAGTGATGGACTCATGTTTCATCCATGGTTATGAAATGGCGCGAAGGCTCTGCTTTGTTGTTGTGACACTTCGCTAAATACTCAATTGAAACATCTTCGCGACATTGTTTTTGCTCGAGTGTGAGCAAACGCGGCACCCATCTTTCTCATGTCTAAATTTTCAGATAATATGCGATGTACCGCACTTTCTGAAATGTCTACTATGTCTCCTAGCTCGAGCACTTTCAGTCGATAATTATCCAGTACCGCTTTGTGGATTTTCTTCACCATTTTTGGAGTCACCTCATTTGGTCGACCACTGCGAAGTTCGTCTTGGCAGCTTGTACAACCTCGTTTAAACTCTACTACCCAATATTTCACTATTGTAAACAAAGGAGTATACCCACCCAGAGTAGAGTCCAGTTCAGCTTTTATGTCGGTTGGACTGAGGTCTTTCAAATAAAAGTATTGTTTCACGTAACGATGACCAATTTTCTCCATTTTTATAAATTCACCGAACGTTCACTATTGATGGCTGCCAAACAAATACTAAACAACGTGACGTCTTCAAACTTGAAACATATGCTTTATAGATGACGTACTTTCTAATACAGCGATATTTTTCAGACAACTATCACCATCAGGTCAGGCCGGGTTTTTATGGGACCACCCAATGTTTGTTTTTTTGTGACATGATCCCCAGATTGCGGTTTGATTTCAATAAATTTGAATCGTTGCGTTTTATAATATTTTAGTAAGAGAGCTGGTGAGACCTGGTTTATATAAAAATATATATTGCACTAAATATGTATGCTAGAGTTAACAGAACTATACAAAAACTTTTCACAAAGTGCGTTCCTATGCGCATCCCCTAAGCTATGTTTGTTGTTAAATGATCCCTACATTCTCGTTTAATTTCGATAAATTTGTATTATCGCATTTTATAATGTGTTTTAATAGGCGGACTTGTGAGAATTAATTTATGTAAAAGTATATATTATACCAAATATACATCCTAGAGTTAACAAAATGATACGAAAGCTTTTCAAAAAGTGCATCTCTTCAGGCGCTGTGTGAGGTGATATTATGTTGCAAAAGCAATTCATCTCAGTCTACGTATAAGCTTCGCCGATCCTGAAGCAAGAAAACTTCAGAAACTTACAATAAATGCGCTCCAACCCTAAAAATTCACAAACATATATGGATTACCATATTAAAGACGCGTATTCGATTTTTTATACATATGTTTGTAGCCGTTGAATTTTTATTGTAGCATAGCGTAATGAAAACTCGTCATTAATATTGTCCTATAATATAATAACAATTCATCTCGATAAATGAAAATTATGACGCGGTGTACTAATAATTCAATAGTTAAATTTGATATTCAAATATGTTTAGAATTTCGAATTTGTGCCATAATATCTTAATCATTCATGCAATTCCATTTAGCCATAGGCAAGATTGAAATTAATATTGATTCAGAATAATGAATTGCTACGTTTTGTTCGCTTTTGTTTGCGATAATATCAGTTTATCAATAGTTTTATCACCTCTAGAATATCTTGCATTTGTGATGTAGCATGCCAACAGAAGTAATATTTTTTTTCCAAAAAGCACACTGCCACTAGAATACTCGTAAAAAATCAATTATCAGATTGAAGACCACAATTATAAATATTTCGCGCTAAAGTTTGCACCATTTCAAATTACAGATTCCTTTTTGTAGGTTCTCCAGGGTGGCAGCCAACATATACTATACCATCAAGGGCAAAACCAGATCTATCATAGATTCGCACAAAAAATTTTCAAGATATTTTGCCGGCTTATCTGGTATCTACTGAACGAATCGCAGTATCTGCCTCTGAAGCCAGCAAGTGGTTCACTAATTGTCACGTTGGTGTCTGGTATTATGCATATTTTGCATTCTTGAATAAACGAACCCAGATATAAGTTATCGGTGCTAATTTATCGGCTTTTAAACGAGTTGTTCGAGCTCTTTTATCGTCGATTCTAATAAATCTTTGTATTTTTTTAAATCGAAACATGGACATCATGGCTCAATATATGGGATTAGCAGCTTAATCAGAAAAAAAGTTCCCTTGCAGGAACACCCTGCTTTTATCAAGTCTAGCATAAACAAGTAATTCACGAAATGCAAAGGTCATCAACAATTACGTCAGTCCACGTCTTTAACTTTCTCTTGTAAACACGTCTTACTTCTAAGTTGATACAGGGCACAATTTCCTGAATAATAACTTCAATCACAAATAAAAGATATACTTTTCTTTGTGAAGCAACCATATGTGTTTGTGCCAAGCCAGATATACACCTAATAATATTATGTGGTTGAATTTTATTTTTAACTAGTGTAGTATTCTCCAGTCCAGGATGTTTGGAGGAATATAGGAACTTTTAGATGCAATATTCGAGTTTGAATTATCATTATAACTAATATTTCGTGCATTAGTGTCATCACCATCGTCAAATATGCTGGATCCAGAGAACAACGCAATTTACTTCGAAATTATTATGTCTATTATGACATCAATTTCAACTTCGGAAATATCACATTCTCCAGAAGGTGATGCACTCATTTGTCTATTATACTTTGTATACACTTTTCCGGTGCCATTATTGCTTTTGTACTATAACTTCTTCCAATGCAGCTTACGAATCAGCTGGATGACAAAGTATGCTGCGCGGTTATTAATACATCCTGTAATAATGCAGGTCTAACTCGTACAAACATGCAAATTCGTTTACTTTATATTATGTGACAATATACGCCAGCAAAGTACGCACAAGCTACAGACAAGTTGAGACGTGTTAATACAAAATTTTTTTGGGGGTCCCCAGGCCCAGTTTTTGTAAATATAGGATAGTGAAGATAAAAAGTTATTTTTTAAATAGAAACAATAAATAAAAAGCACATATTTGACATGGAAAACAGTTGAATGACTACCTGTTTGAAGCATACCAGGAAACTGGATTAATTTACGAATGTTTAATGTAATTATATATTAAACATATAATATAATTATAAGCAATTAAATATTACTCCGGGCTTAATAAGTCTGCTTTATGCATATTAGGGTTAACTGATCCTTTCTATTAGGCCATATGTGTACTCTGCTACCTCACCTTAACTCCTTATTAATTCCATACTCGTCTTGATTGGGAGGATGAACGTTTTAAAAGGAACGCCGGTCTATATTTAACTAGAATAGTCAACAAGGTTATTTATGTAGATAAAATAAAACTTTTTTTGAAAGATATTTGCACTTTAATTTTGTATAATGATGTATAATTATTGCATATGTCACAAGAATGCCTAATATAATATATACCTGGGTTTCGGTCTATTGGAAAATAAAGATTATTTCTGAAATCAGTTGGAAAGTTTAAATGTAAACTTTATCTCGATTCATAAAACTAATTGAAAATTGTATATTTTCAGTAAATGATAAGGAACCATTCGATGAACCTGAAAAATAAGATATTCTTCAGTTAAATGTTTTGACTCTGACGTAATATGAAGGGTGTTTCAAATTTCGCGTTTTTCTTAAAGAATAAATAAAACACATAATTTGCATTCAATTTCAAAAACTTTTTATTGGTAATTGAAGTATCAGCTATGACATTTATATGCGAAAAATAATATCTGCCAATAGCCTCCTTTTGCAGCTCCACAGACGTCCACTCTTTTGTTAAAATTTTCAATGACATTTTGACATAATTGAGGCTCTATCTCACCAATGATACGAATAATTTCATCTTTCAAAGCAGGAATTGATTGTGGATTGTTTTTATAAACCTGACTTTTCACATAACCTCAAAGAAAATAGTCTAATGGTGCCAAATCACATGATCTTGGTGGAAACGTCCAGGAAATTATTCTTTCAATAAATCAACTGATTCTTGTGCGCCATCCTGTTGAAAGCTACACATCCTGTTGAAAACTACATATCCATTAACTCATGCCACAAAAATTCGGTTATCATCCGACGATATCGATCACCATTGACAGTTACAGCTTCACCAGCAGCATTTTCAAAGAAGTAAGGTCCAATTACACTACCTGACTATAATGCACATCAAACAGTAACTCGTCTAGGATGTATAGGTTTCTCATGAATAATTCGTGGATTTTTCTCACCTCCAGATATGGCAATTTTATTTATTAACATAGCCACCAAGTTCAAAATGTGCCTCATTGGAAAACATTATTTTTTGGGAAAAATTAGCTGGTTGTTCATTGATGAAATTGAATGGCGTTTTAAATGATCTAATGGCTTCAGTTCCTGTGTTATTTGAACCTTATATGCCTTCAGAGCTAAATCCTTGTGTAAAATACGCCATGTTGTTGATCCACTAGATCCAAGTTGTTGTGAACGTCGTCTAATGGAAATTTCAGAATCTTCAGCAACACTTTCACGAACCAAACCAATATTTTCTTGTGAACGACCACTATGACTGCATTTTTCACTTTTTTGATCTGCCACGGAACTGGTCTCTTGAAATTTTTTAATAATTCGACCAATATTGCTTTCAGATGGACGATTATGTAAACCATAGAATTCACGTAATTTTCTAAAAACTCTTTTTACAGAACGCTGATTTTCATAAAATAATTCAACAATTTCAGCGCGTTGTTGTGCCGTGTACGAAGCCATTTTTATAAATATCATACGTCACACTTTTTAAATGCCCTCATACTCAGACAAATTCAGTGCGCCATCTATATTTTATTTATTCTTAAAGAAAACCGCGCAATTTGAAACACCCTTTATGTAGAGCAAACGGAGATAAATTTCAAATTAAGGGTAGAAAATACGAACACTTTTATTAAAAACAAAAATAATACGAGTTTTTTACAACATTCTCGGAAGCGTACGCTTTTTTAAATTAAGACTTGATAATTTCGCATTACAGACAATAAAGGTAAAAATTTTAATTCAAGCGAAATGTCAGTGTTTAAATAGGCAGAGACGGAAGGCTGACAGGTTGTTGATGATTTACCAGGATTTACTGTCTCACCTTTGTTAAATACTTTAATGTAGTTAATTGAATGCATAAATTGTATACTTCTGCTTTTATATTATTTATTATATCGATAATTGGACAGTAATTTACAGACAAATGTTGAAGTCAATAAGTTTCGTAGAATGTACTTAAAATGGTTTATTTATTTTGATTACTAGAGGCACTTCATTAAATTGATTTACTTTCGAGGGATTATATTTTGTCAAGATAATCTTAATTAATAATCGCACAAAGTGAGCTTATGAATCTGATTTATTGTCAGCTACATTCGGGGTGTTTCAAAGGTCACTACTACTCATATTGTTGTTATATATTCTTATGAATAACGTATATTTATTATCACTATTTGGTCTCTCAAAATTTTCTCGAAGATCACTGATGTGTCTGATGACCATGCGATGCAAAAGTGTCTATATGCTGTTAATAACATGAACATGATTATGCTGAATATTAATAAATGTGCAGTGGCAATCTACTTAAAAAACAGTTCTTCTCATGATCGTGAAAGAAGATTTTAGCCAAAAGGAGACATTGATGGCAAAGATAGTGATTTAAGTAAACAACGCAGATGCTTTGTTCAAAAGATCAAGAAACACTAACTGCAGAAATTGAAGGAAAGCGGAAGAAAAAGAAGAGTTCGGTAAGACTGTTTGTTACAGAACTGGGTTGGAAATTGCCTTACCGCGGACGTTAGACTAGTTAAAGCAAGACCAAATGCTAAAAAATCTTGCATCAATTCAGACATTAGAGTAGTTAAACCCGACTGGTTCGGAATGATATTTCGGGGTGAAATACAGCTTTGAAATATTGTCAAGTACAATGGGATTTCTTGATGGTTGAAGATGGTGTTTTTAAACGAGTTTGGAAAATTGCCGATATAATGTTACTGGCTAAGCCGAAGTAAGCCATAGTAGTGTCACTGGAGAACAGCTTGGTTTCAACAAGATCTCAAGTTAGGGAGCATTTTTGCTAGTCAATATTCTGAGACGACACAGAAAATTTTCGCCAATGCTGTACAGATTAAATAACAAGCAAAAGAGCAAAGACCCAAAGCCCAAGACAAATGCAAGAAATGCGTGGGATATATACAGTCTATCGCAGAAAAAAACAAAAGCTTACTATTTTGGTAAAATTCATTTATTTTATTCACAGTAGTCGCCTTCGGCTTCAATACAACGTTTTGCACGGTCAATTAACATGTCGAACAAATTTTTAAGTTTCTCTTTAGAGACGTCCTTCAAGATCGCTGTCGACGTCATTTTAATTGCTTCAATGTCTGCATAACCCTGTCCTGTTATCGGCAGATGTAGTTTGGAGAATAGATAGAAATCGCAGGGGACCAAATCCGATGAGTAGTCAGTACCCCGCTGTGTATTTGAAGGAAATTAAAACACTTAATAATGATCCAATGAGGTATATAAATTCATATAACTCATTACCTAAACTACCAATAAATAAAATTCTATTAATTACAAACCTAACAAAGTTTGAAAATATTTTAACAAATTCATTTGACTACATAGTATTCGTAAAAATAAAAAATATAAAATAAATAAAAGTTATATAGAGAAAATGAATATTTTGTTTAATTTATAATCGGATATTAGATGATGTAAAAAGAAAAATTTTTCCCAATAAAAGTTATTGTTGATAAAATTGTAATGCTTCAATTTTATTCCATACATTAAGTAATGTTCCTAATTGCAATAAATTTGAAAATTTAATTAATTAAAAATAAATGACTAGACCATAAAAATTTTGAATGAATTTTTTTGTAATAAATGAAGTTTATCAAATTGCGAAAATACTGCATTCAAAACAAACTACCATATAAGGGTTTACGAAAGCATGAATTAGAGGAAGTTATTAAAGATCATTTTTTTAAATAAAAGTTTCTTGACGAATTTAATTTGATGATGATGTATTTCACAAACCAAAACAAAGAAAACAAGAGCATTTGTTAGGACAAAAATGTCTCCACGAATTTAATTTTGATGATGACGTAATTCAGAAACCAAGACAAAGAAAACAAGGACTACATAATAAAAGAAAAGATTTAGATGAATTACCAAAAACAAAAGAAAGCGATGAAAACAATGTCAAAGTTGTCGACGAGGTTCATGGGCGGAGATGGTTGTTGATTATTCATTTTATTGTAATAGTGCAGAACATGATTTATATAGTTATTTACACAAGATATCAGATCACATCATTGAAAAAATTAATATGGGATTTAGAAAATGGAACTTTTAAGAATTCAATTAATTGCAACTATTCAACACGAAGAATTTGATTTATCAGGTAACGTTATTGATTTGTGGAAGAGACATTTCTCATCGAATATACATACTATTATGAGTAAAACTATAGTCAAACCAGTTTTAACAGAAATGAAAAATACTCCAATAAGAAAATTTGAAGGATTTAATGCAAAAAATACAAAGATTAGATTTGATCGCGTTTTAAATGTAGATATGCAATCAAGTAAATATACTCCTCTTCGTGGTGGCACTTATTGGGTTGGCAACCAAGTACTTTCGCTTTTTACTGATAGAGAGCGTTGCTTTATTTTTTGTATAACGTATGTTAGTGCTGTACTTTACCGTTTGTCGCGTAATACTAGTCACATTGACGTAACTTCAGAAGCAAGTAGTGCGTGATTTTTATTAAAGCTATTAGTTGTGGGTTAATTTTAAATGGAGTGCAGAAACGAATATTTTGACATATTTTACTATTTTATTTCCGTAAAGGAAAGAAAGCTGCTGCGGCTCACAAAAAGATATGTGAAGTTTATGGTGCTAATTGCTTAACAGAGCGCACGTGTCAGAATTGGTATAAAAAATTCCGTTCTGGAGATTTTTCCCTCAAAGATAAGCAACGTTCTGGTCGGCCTACTGAAGTTGATGATGACCAAATCAAAGTCATAATTGAAGAGAATCGTCATATAACTGTTCGAGAGGTTGCGGAGAGGCTACATGTATCGCACACAACAATTGAAAAACATTTAAAATGTCTTGGGCTAGTTAAGATGCTTGATATTTGGATACCTCACGAATTGAAAGAAATTCATTTAACACAAAGAATCAACTTTTGCGATATGCACCTTAGACGAAATGAAACCGACCCTTTCTTAAAAAGAATCATCACTGGTGATGAAAAATGGGTCCTGTACAGTAACATAGTTCGAAAACGATCATGGAGCAAACACGATAAACCAGCTCAAACCACATCGAAAGCTGAATTGCATCAAAAAAAGATCATGCTGTCAGTTTGGTGGGATTACAAAGGTGTTGTGTTTTTTGAGCTGCTTCCAAGGAACCAAACGATCAATTCTGATATTTACTGTCAACAATTAATAAAACTGGATGAAGCATTCAAAGAAAAAGGGCCAGAATTGTCAAATCGGAAAGGTGTAGTTTTCCACCAAGATAATGCAAGGCCTCACACATCTTTGGCAACTCGTGGGAAACTATTGGAGCTTGGCTGGGAAGTGATGCCACATCCCCCATACAGCCCTGATCTAGCACCATCTGATTACCATTTATTTCGAAGTTTGCAGAATTCTTTGAATGGTAAAACTTTCACAAATGACGATGACATTCACTCGCACCTGGTTCAGTTTTTTGCTGATAAGGACCAGAAATTTTATGAGCGCGGAATCATGCAGCTGAAAGAAAGACGGCAAAAGGTCATTGAGCAAAATGGAAAATATATAATTGATTAAAAACTATTCTTTGTTTAAAAAAAAAGTGTTTTATTTTATACTACAAAATCGAAAGCACTTAGTTGCCAACCCAGTATAAACAATTACCAAGTTATATAACTACTAAGTTGTTGTATTAACGTAAAAAATATAAAAACCAATCGATTCAAATGTGACAAGCAAGAAAATTTAAGATGCATAGAATATGCTTTAGAAAGTATTCTAAATCCTGCTAAAGACCATACTGATAGGCCGTCAAGATATGATACACCAAGATATGAAGTTCTTAATATGAATTATCCATTAGAATTAACAGTACAAAATGTATCAAAATATGAGAAATTTTTAAATGTATCTATTAATATATACAAAGTACAAGATGATACTATAATTGATTTATTTATACTAAGCGAAAAATTGGAAAAACTGAAAAACATATGAACATTTTGGAATATGATGAACATTGTGTTGGAATTGAAAATTTAAGTGCATTATTAAACGGTCAAATTCATAAAAGAGACAAACACATGAATATATGTTTAAAATGTCATGATAAATTTGAAAACAAACAAAAGTTTGAAGAACATTTTGGTTTACGTATAAAAGGGAAAACTAATATTGAAATGCCTGGAATTAATAACATTAGATCATATAAATCTTGTGAGGCTGAATTATATCATCCATATACAATTACACTTGACTTTGAATGTTTATTAAAAAAAAATTAAGAAAGAAGTTGGTAAAAAATCTGAGTATATTCACGAACATATTCCAAACAGTTTCTGTTTTAATACAATTGATGGAACAAAATTAATAAAAAGTGACAACATAGAAGAATTAATGAAACTACAATATTTAACAATTCACTAATTGAATTTGGTAAAAGATATAATGAGATTAGGAGAATTAATAAAGAAATAATATGGACACCAGAAATTATGCTAAAATTTGTGAAATCTAATAACTGCTATATTTGTAATAAAAAGTTTACAAACGATTTGAATAAAGTTAGAGATCATAATCATATTACTGGAGAATTTAGAGGAGCTGCTTGTAATTCATGTAATTTAAATTTAAAACTTCCAAAATTTATACCAATAGAAATTCATAATTTAAGATATGATTCGATGATATTTCTAACTTGGAAAAACTATCTTAAAAATAAATGCATATATGTAAGAAAATTTTAACAACAAAATCAAAGCCAGTTAAATACTAATTTACAAAAAAAATGTGATTGTTGATCAATATAAAAGAATTCAAAAAAGAAGATTTACACTTAGTATTGCATATATTCAAAATGGGTTGATTCATACAGTAAATTTAATGAACAACTACCATTAGAAAAGAAAGATTGGTACTCAATATTAGGAGATAAAAATATAAGTGATCATGATCTAAACTTTGCAATAAAAGTTTATAAACATTTCAATTGTAAAAATTTTGGTGCATATCATGATTTATACTTAAAATTAGATGATCTTTTAAAAGATGTCTTTGATAATTTCAGAAAAACATGTTATAAAAATTATAAATTAGATCCAGTTTATTACATAAGTGCACCAAATTAATCAGATGCAGGTTCATTAAAAGTAACCAATCAAAAATTGGAATTAATTCAAGATCAAAAGTTATATGAAATGTATGAAAATGGAATTCGAGGCGGAATATCAATGATTCCTCATCGGCATGCAATGGCAAACAATTATTACTTTTATGATGACAAAATTGGAAAAGCCATCAAATTACCAAAAGAAAAAGCAGAACAAAAAGGGATATATAATATTTAGTAAGAAACATATTAGTTATATAATGTATTTAGATTGTAATAATTTATATGGATATGCTCCAAGTCAATCACTACCCATTGGAGATTTCAGAAAAGAAAATTGTGAATATTTTACAAAAGATAAAATATTAAATTTATCTGACGATGGTGATAGAGGATATACGTTTGTACGTGAAATAATATTTGGTATGTAAACGAAATCAATTAGAGAAATAAATTATTTTTTACCTAATGGAAATGAATTAGAAAAAGATATTCAAGTAATTAAAGAATTATGTAAATAATTATTGTTCTTCATAAAAGATATTGAATTAATTGAGGAAGATCAACCAAGTGAATTTGTTAAATTGCAAAATAATCTCCCATGATACTGATATTTTTAATATAAGATTTGGTTCTCTGAACGATAAGGAAAATTTCTTGAATTTGGTATTCCCTGAGATGTAGCAAAAAAATGTATCTACTAACGATTATGATTTCACAAGTGTCTCACAAACCACGAAAGAATAATTCATTCAAAAAAATATCGTGGGTTTAAAGTAATATTACTTTCCAAATTTATTAACTACAATATTTTAACGATTTAAGAAATATTCTTGCAATTAAAATTTAGTGTTCTACATTTTTATCAACTTTGTGTAATGATAATTAAAATATTTTGATAGTATGGTAGACTCCGGACAATCAAGTGAGTCAAGTACTCCATCCCCACCAGAAGGTAATAATATGTAAATACCTATTAATCAATTCATATATTGGGTCTGGGAAAAAGTTCGTGGCGTTTTTTCAGTAAAATTCAACTGGTCCCCGCATGACGCGTGGACGAATTCATTTAAACCGAATATGCTCCATTATTATCGACAATGTTTCGCCATTTTTTTGGTAGATCCATGATCCCATCGGTGAAAAACTTCTGTGGTTTCTGGTTAAAAACTGAATCAAGTAGTTTTCACAGGCTTCTTTTGAAACCAACTTAATTCCATTGAGAGAGTTCAGAGATCGAAACAGATGATAGTCAGAGGGTGCTATATCCGGACTGTAAGGTGGGTGCATCAAAACTTCCCAACCAAACTCTCTCAATTTTTGACGGGTCATCAAAGAAGTGTGTGGTCGGGCGTTGTCATGATGGAAGACAACACCTTTCCTATTAATCAATTCGGGCCGTTTTCTTTCAATCGCCTGGCGTAATCTCTCTAGTTGTGCACAGTAGAGTTGAGAATCAATCGTCTGACCAGTTGGAAGTAGCTCGTAGATATTCCCCTCCAGTCCCACCATACACACAGCATCACTTTTTTTGGCGTCAATGTTGGCTTAGCGAATGCTTGTGACGGCTCACCATCCTTTATCCATATCTTTTACGCTTCCGATTATCGTACGTAATCCATTTTTCATCTCCGGTTATTAAACGTTTCAGAAACGGCTCGATTTCATTCCGTTTCAGCAGCGCATCGCAGATGTTAATTCGGTCCATCATGTTTTTCACGCTCAACTCATGAGGAACCCATACGTCAAGCTTTTTTTTGTAACCAGCTTTGTGTAAATGGTTCAAAACAGTTTTGTGGTCAATGCTTAGCTCCATGCCAATATCGACACTGCTGATATGCTTATCTTGTTGGACTTTTTCAAGAATTTCATCAGATTTTTCAGTGATTGGACGACCGGAGCGTGACTCATCTTTCACATTGAAATTTCCAGAACGAAAGCGAAACCATTTCCGCGCAACAGATTTCGATAAAGTACCTTCACCGTACACAGCACAAATTTTATCACAAGCCTGCGCAGCGTTCTTCCCCTTATCATAATAATATTGCAGAATATAGCGAAATTTCTCATTATTCTTCTCCATTTTCAAGTGCGAATAGCTTTCCAACCACTGCACCGATTACAATGTTTCTACGCTCAAACTAACGTTCGGAAGGTCATCTAAAAAACGAGCCGTCGGTGGTGTCGCTGTGACTTGTTGTTCTTTAGTTATCGGCAACCAATGCCATCTATCGGGAAAAACGCCACGAACTTTTTCCCAGACCCAATATTAATAAATTAGTTATACCTCATTGGATCATTATTAAGTGTTTTAATTTCCTTCAAATACACTGTGTCAGAATTAATTCCAATTTATTTATATTTAAAATATTTTTATTTTATAAAATACTATTTTGAACGTCACACCTTTTGTTAATATATTCCACGTTTACGTTAATGTTGAACGTTTACGTTTATATATTATACGTCAGATGTTCACAATATGATAGACCAGTTATTAATAATTTTCTTGATAGGATGGTAGACTCCGGACAATCGAGTGAATCAAGTACTACATCACCACCAGAAGCTAATAATATGTAAATATCTATTAATCAATTAATATATTAATAAATTAGTTATACATCATTGGATCATTATTAAGTGTTTTAATTTCCTTCAAATACACTGCGTCAGAATTCATTCCAATTTATTTATATTTAAAATATTTTTATTTTATAAAATAATATTTTGAACGTCACACATTTTGTTAATATATTCCGCGTTTACGTTAATGTTGAACGTTTACGTTTATATATTATACGTCAGATGTTCACAATATGATAGACCAGTTATTAATAATTTTCTTGATAGGATGGTAGACTCCGGACAATCGAGTGAATCAAGTACTCCATCACCACCAGAAGCTAATAATATGTAAATATCTACTAATCAATTAATATATTAATAAATTAGTTATACATCATTGGATCATTATTAAGTGTTTTAATTTCCTTCAAATACACTGCGTCAGAATTCATTCCAATTTATTTATATTTAAAATATTTTTATTTTATAAAATAATATTTTGAACGTCACACATTTTGTTAATATATTCCGCGTTTACGTTAATGTTGAACGTTTACGTTTATATATTATACGTCAGATGTTCACAATATGATAGACCAGTTATTAATAATTTTCCCTGTAATTATGAGGTGTGAATGAGAAGATATGACTTTTAAAGTAAATGTGTTAAATTAATAATATAAAGGCAAAAGGCGATAACATAAATATAGTTATTTTTAGTGATTCTCGTGATTTAATAAGGTCATTGTACAGCTGTGCAGTCTTTTTATTGTTGAATTACGGTGTGCAATATTTTTTTATTGATTTGAATCATCATTGTCCAACTGTGCAATTTTTGAATCAGGATACATATTTTCAAAGGGTATGGAATCTGTAAATTCTATAAAATCTTTAATATTTTTTTTACTGATTGACTCGGTTCATCATTGTACAACTGTGCATTTTTTTTATTGTTGAATTACTATTCTACAGCTGTACATTTCTTAATTTTTTTATGGTTTGATTTAAGGTGGAGACATTTTGAGACCATTCAGTTATATTCGAATCATTTATTTTAACATCTTCATCAACATGTAGTTGTATTACTACATTTTGTATGTAATTTTGATGTGGGAACGAGCAGAATTGTGCTTGTTAACACAGACATAAAATTTTGTTTAAAATGTGTAAAATATGGTCATTTTTAGACATTTGTACGGGCATTATTGGAGTTTTAATGCAAATTTCTGTACCGATTATGAATTGTTAAATCGTTAAGCTTTAGGGGTAGTTTAAACCTTTAAAAATATAGAAAAATTAAAATGTACCGTTTGTGAACCGTTGAAATTGTTTAGATCTAGAGGTAGTTTTATGCTCTAAAATGGGAAAAACAGATAGTTTTATGCTTTAAAATGGGAAAAAACAAGCTAAATAAGGCGTTCACAATTTGCCGGTCCAGGACTGGCGGGGTACTGACTACTCCGATGAATGGTTGTTGGTGAAAATGCCATTTGCAGTTAGAATATCAGTGATAAGCCTCGAGTGATGAGACGGTGCATTATTAAACGTCAGCTACCATTTTCAGGATATTGAGGGCGCACGCGACGAATACGAGTAAAAAGACGCTTCATAACACCAAGATAATATACAGCATTGACTGTTTGACTAGTTGGTTCAAACGCTTTGTGTACTACGCCTTTCGAATCATAAAAACAAATCAACATTTTCCTTCACTTTTAACCTCTCCAAAGGGATTTTTTCTTTCTCTTTCTTCTCTTTTTCGGTCTTTCTTCCCTCGGATGCTTCTATTCAGCGTTTGGTCTCGGGATCATATTGAAAACATCATGTCTCATCGCCGGTTACAGTAGAATACCTTAAGTTTTCGTCCTTTTTTGAGTCTTTAATTGAGTCTGTATAATGTTGAATTCGGAGCAATTTTTGATCATTAGCTAATTTGTGTTTTACAAACCTTGCGCGAATCTTTCTCAGTACAAAATGCTGCGTCAAAATGTGATGAATCGAATTTTTGAAAATATTTAATTCCATTCACACGTATCGTAGTGAAGATTTCGGCTCATTTCTGATAAATTCACGCATAAGTTCGATGTTACTTTCCGTAATCACAGATTTTTTTTGCACCAAGATGTTTGCCATTTATATTCGCACGACCGTCTTTAAATCGACCACTCATACTCTCATACGTGATAAACACGCATCACCGTACACTTGTTTCATCAAATTAAACGTTTCAGAAAACGATTTACCGAGTCTAAAACCGAACTTGATATTTGCTCTTTTTTCAAAATTCATTTTTCGACCAATGCCAACTACACACCTTTACTTTATGCGCAATTTCTCTGCTTCTAATGGTGCAAATGTCATGATATTTTGACATAACATTGGCGAAAGATCTACCTTACCGACGCATATTTTTTTCGTAGATGGCACCACTACGAATTACTATTTTAAAAGAGTTCGGTTTTCTCTGCGACAGACTATGTTATCGTGTGAGAACCACAGTTGATACTACTGAACTATTTCAAAAAACTCGATACGTTCAAAAAGTCAACATTTGCGGAAATAAACTGGATAATAGAATTTGTTTATAAAGTAAATTTTCACATAGTAGAAAATAATGAACACTATTTCTTTTGATGCTATTTATTTATTAATAATACTTTGAAATATAAATGCATAATTTATATGAAATAGTAACAAAATATATTTAACTTACACTAATTTTATTATTCCATACTTCATTGATTATCTGACTTCTATAGTATGTAATGATTTATTTTATCGAACCTACATATTCACCCTCACTGACAAAATTGGTTATAACATTTATAAAAACCTATATTTCAATATAGAAAATTGAGTTCAGCAAATTAATAGGATTCATTACGTCGTAGATTCCAGAATAAAGCCCAAATTAGTTTGACTGAGAGGTACGCCAGAAGGTTGTGTCAATCTGGACTTTCTTTTATCTATTGAAGCTAGACTATCTCGGTAAATAGAGCTGTTATAATCTGAAAACAAAACAGTTTTTATCAAACCAGTTATAGTAATAATAATAATTTATTATTCCATATTTTTCAAATTATTGAGTGAACATTTATGTAAAGATAATTTTCAAATAAATACTTTGTTTAGTTGCTTAGGAAATAAGTTAGATAAGAAGTTTAATGAAAGAATATTTCTACCAAAATTTAAAGAATATTAATTTAGTGGTTTTATTATCATATTCAATGACTGACTTAGAGACGTGGAAGACACATTTAATTTATTGGATTATCAGTTACACAATTTGACAAATAACGCGATTAATTTTATTGTAAGGAATAGAGAGCTGTTATCAGTTATATTCTATGCCATCGAAATGTTCAATCAGTCGTGAGAATAATTATTTTTCTCATGCACAGATATTCTGTTGATTAAATGTAATGATGGAACAATAGAAGGGGAAACAAGATCTGAGTGTCCAACTTCAGTGGGTAAGAAGGCTCTCATTGCAAAAGTAAGAGAACGAATTGAAGATCGTTGTGTGACTATTGGCAGATGAGTTCGGTGTTAGCCAGGAAATAAATAATTACATTTTGGCAGAAGATTTAGAGAAGAAATACATTACATTTCGAGTCGCACCATTCATTGTCAAGTTTAAAATCATGATCGTGTTTAATAAATAAGAGACTTTCTTAAAATTGATGGCAGTAATAAAAACTTCATGAATTCCATCGTTTTACAGTAAAAGTTGCCGTCATTACCAAAGTGAAAAAAGTTTCTCTGCAAGTATCAAAAGTGTTGACAATGTTGGTTTGATTTTATAAGAGTAAGGATATTATTCGCCACCAGTTTATCACTGAAGGGCAAGATGTTAATTGTAATTTTTATTTGAGTGATTTGGAATACCTATGGAAAAGGATAATACCAAGTAATTAGTTCCTTCTTTATAAGAATGCACTAATTTACAAAGCATAGTTATACAGGAATTTTTGGCTGAATCACTCATTGTGTTTACCAGATTTGTTCCCGTGTAGCTGCTTTTTTTACCAAAACTGAAGCTATCGATGTGAAACAGATCATTTGACAATAATGAAGATATCCAAAGAACTTTGATATCGATTCTACCATAGCAAGATAAGTAGAAGTCGTTCGAGTTGTTGTTCGGTCATGTCACACTTTGTATCGATTCAACGGGAATGAATACGAGCAATAAATAAAATACATTGTTACATGTCCGTAATACTTAAGTTATATTTAGTTTTATATTATCACATTTTCCTTACAGAATCATTAATTTTGATAACATTATTCTTAATTTTAAGTTTTCTTTTGTTTTCACCTATATTTATGACTGTCTCCTAATTAGTTTCCCGTCCGTATTAGTATTTACGTCTGTAGTAGCTGCATTTAGTCATACTTATTTATGCACGTACCGTATATGCAATCTAAATCACATGTTTTGCATTTTTCTTATCGTAATGCTTTTTATAAGTTGTCTTTCTATCTAAGAACGTTCACGTAAAAATTTATCTCAACAGGACACTGGCCTTCGGCCAGCAGCGTGACAAATATAATTTAGAAATATCTGTGTCTTAAAGGCGTTTCTTGTGTTAATAATATTGAAGTCTGCTCTGCTGGAGCAACTTGTGATATTTCAAATAAAAAAATTTAATTCCTACCCATTTATGAGGAGCTTTATACTTGCATTCTTCTTTCATGAGCACGTGTTTTTTCTTTAAGGGCTATCGTCCATAAGTTAAGAATTCTTTTATTTATTTCACTCGAGGAGTATTAATTTCTCGTTGTTTGATTATTTAGGTGTTTTCCATATTTACCCCATTATTTCATTCTCGATTCAGTGAAATTTGTAATTTCTTAAAGACAGCATCATGCCGCGGCAGAGGAAAAGGGAAGTACCGCATCTCTACCAAAGGAACTATATCAGAAATAAGGTTAGAGCTGGTTGATTACGATATATACTGAATGTAAATTTTAATGGAGATTGTGGATGGACAAAGAAGATAAATAAAACCCCTTTCCACATAAATGTTCGTATTCTGTATACGTATTTCGACAACTAAGTTGTCATTATCAGTAGATAATTAATCACAGTATCGCACTTGGACTCGCGGCTCTTAGAAAATGCGAAAGATAAAGTCGAGTTAAATCAGCAATCGGGAATTTACGAAACAAAATGGCTATATTTTAATAAACAATACATCGGTCATACTGAACGTTCGATAAGAACCTGGTGTAAAGAATATATGGGATCCATCAATTTTAATCGACCCGAGAAGTCAAGTTTAGCGAAACATGTGCTAGACAGTAATCATAGGTAACTGCGGGTTGTCTACATTTAATCAAAAATATAAATAATTACCGTGAAAAACCTATAAAAGCATATTCATTGTAAAAAAACAAAAAGCATGTATTAAACACAGATAAGAGTCCGATAACGTATTCTTGTCTCTTTGACTTCCTAGAAAAGACGACAGCAAAGGCCCACAAGTGGAAGAGGTGTTGTACGTTAGTTTAAGTGTTGATCTTAAGCTAGGAAATACACTAAACTCTGTGAAATGAAGCAGTGCATTTGGTGTTTGAGCGATATTATTCTATGAGAGTCTTACCGTGGATCAAGGTGCGGCACTGTGATTAGCTGTCTGCTGATGAGGGTTGTCGAGGTGCGTGTGCAGAATACGAACATTGATGTGAAGCGGGGTTTTGTTTGTCTTTTTTGATAGATTCAATTAACTACACTCTCCATTAAAATTGTGTTGGTGATACGTAGTTACATCATTATTTGCACTTTATAATGAAACTTCAAATTGATGTCTAATTTGATGTTCTTTAAAGCTAGCAACACTTAAGTTACTTACAGTTTTTATAACATATTCTTTCTCGGATTGTTGAACAGTAACGTCTCAGTTATTTCAAATGTTGTTTATATTTTAACCTAACAATTCTTCAATGAATTTGATGTTACAATACTTCCTAAATAGATGGATCCTATAAAAAGATGGACGTCGTTATTATAACATTGCATTTAATTACGTGATAATTGCACTATACGTCCTATACTAACTTGTCAAAAAATGTAATAATTCTTATGTTGTCACCATAATTTGAAATGCAAGACGAAGTACTATTGTAACAGATATTTAAAAAAAGTATTTATGTCCCGTGCCGCCGCAATATATTCTTAGTGATATAGAATCGCGTCATCTAACTATTAGTAGTCAAATAATGCGTATCATTACTATCCTTTGTCACCTTCTAAACCAAGAGAGTGAAATTTATCTTTATCTTCTTCTATGGTGTATCATATGTAAATCGTATAACATATGCATATATAGTATATCATAGCTGATGGTTTTTTTCTCTGAAATTTGAGCTTTCGAAAATGAATTTAAAAGGCCAGTGCAAAAAGGACAATACTACGGTTACCATATCGTTAAACAGTAACGTCAACTACGAGGCGCAATTGTTTGTAATCGCCTCTAGAACTAATATACAGCGTGTATCAGCCAAATGGAATAAATTCGATAATAATTAAATGGAAGGGTGTTCGAAAAAACGCTCGGACACGTCGATTGGGATTTTTAGTTGCGTATTTTTTTAAATAAAAAGTTTATATACAGGGTGTGTCATGTAAAAGTGGTCAATACCAACTTTCTTATTTTAAATACAACACCCTGTCAAATATTAAATTTTTGGATTCTTTAGAAAATTCCAGACATATTTCATGTACAATATCCTATACCTATCTTCGACTGTTTCGGAAATATTAAATGTTTTAGATTAATTTGAAAAATTTTTGATAATGTAAAAAATAACAAGAAAAACATTAATGTCATTGTAGGAGATATTCAAAATGTTCGTCGCAAACGTCTTGACAACATCCTAATCTTAAATAAAATTTTTTTCTAACGTTGCTCAACATCTTAGGTGTGACCGATCTAATCGCAACTATTATTCGTCTTCTTAAGTCAGCTAAGTCGAGGGGTTCAGTTTTGTATACTATACTCTTGACATATCCCCATAAGAAGAAGTCTAATGGCGTTAGATCAGGGAATCGTGCTGGCCATTCCATCGATCCTCGCCTACCTATCCACCGATTCGGGAATATTTGGTTGAGGTACTGCCGGACATTGATTTGGTAATGGGTTGGTGCTCCATCTTGCTGGAACCACATCGTATTTGCTGGAAATTGTGGGTTTGCTAGATCGGGATATAAGTTTGTCAAAGCTGGCACGAGATTATTTTGAAGCAATGCTAAATAATTGTCGCCATTTAAATTTCCATCAATGAAAAAAGGACCTACGATATGATCTCCAACAATTCCTGCCCAAACATTAACCTTCTCAGGGTATTGCGTATATTCTTCCCTCATCCAGTGAGGATTTTCCTTGGACCAATAGCGATAATTTTGACGATTAGCATGACCGTGAAGCGTAAAGGTACACTCATCAGAAAATAATGCTTTTTTTATTTGCCTTACATGTCCAAACTCGCGAAACTGCTTTTCTATTTTACTGATTCTTCCTTGGGATGTAGGCGGCAAATTTGGAAATTTCTCATGAAATAAGTGAGCAACTTCCATTTGTGTCCGTATATTGTATTATCTCCATAACCAATCATCTGCAGAATTGTTATTTTGTGCATTTCTGTTAAATGAACCATTTTGCTGAAATGTAGTTAACGAATTTGGTACGTACACTTCCGCGGTCGTGGTCCATGCTATCTGCTTCTGGGTTTCCGGGCTGGAACCGCGTCACTAGTATATCTGCCGACGTTTCGTACCCATCAGTTTTAGTGCAGTAGTTCAGCCCTGAAGATGTCCCATACAAATGGGTACGAAACGTCGGCAGATATACTAGTGACACGGTTCCAGCCCGGAAACCCAGAAGCAGATAGCATGTAGTTAACGAAATTCAAACAGTTGTGACACTGACAACACTTTGCTAAGGCAAGGTTTTTTAAAACGAAGTACAAGTACAATTAAAGATTTTCACTTAATAGGTCGGTAAACAAAATATTATGTGAAAATCTTATTTTAATTGTAAACGAAATTATTAATCTGAAAACATTTAATATTTCCGAAACAGTCGAAGATAGGTATAGGATATTGTACATGAAATATGTCTGGAATTTTCTAAAGAATCCAAAAATTTAATATTTGACAGGGTATTGCATTTAAAATAAGAAAGTTGGTATTGACCACTTTTACATGACACACCCTGTATATAAACTTTTTATTTAAAAAAATATGCAACTAAAAATCCCAATCGACGTGTCCGAGCGTTTTGCGAACACCCTTCCATTTAATTATTATCGAATTTATTCCATTTGGCTGATACACACTGTATATGGTGCACCAGCTCAATTAAGCCCACCTTATGATATTTACAGTAATCAGTTATAATTTTACTAAAGCAAATTATGAAGTGGAGTAAATTGCTACACACTTATTTAGCAGTAAATTAATTAATTAAGCGTACATCCGTATACATGGTTTGGGTATCTGTATGTGTATTCATTCATTGGGTGTGGGTTTCTTGTAAATCGTATATTTAAGTATCATATAATATACTACCTCATAGTACTGATTATTTATTTTTATTATCCTGTAAAGGAATTCGTCTGTTGAACTACAAAGATCATTATTATTGATTATTATCATCATTATTGTTGTTATATCTATGTTGAGGAAGAAGCCACATATGTGCTATATCTATCCAATGACTGCAAAAGTTAATTAAAAGTAATCTTCTGACCAAAATATAATGCGGTGCATAATGTGTAAGTTAGAGTAAGCGAGAATTAGGCGGTGGTGAAGCATCAATAAGTACACAGACGGGCGCTGCTCCAAAGATAAAATCAAGCGAATATTCTGAAAAATATTTGAATTTTGAATTTACCAGTACTGAAGTAAATGAAAAAATGGCCCTGTGTCATTCGCTCAAAAATGTTGGCAGTAGACAGCAGGAAACACGCTTCATGGCGAGTACGTTAACAAACCCCAAAAATTCTACGAATTGAAATTGAATACGTATGAAAAGCAAAAAGCTTTGTCTGTGAATGAATAAGGTTTAATTGCTTCTTATAAAGTTTCAAATAAAATAACCAGATAAAAGTCTTACGCCAAAAGTGAAGAACTAATTCCAGTTACGATTGAGATTGTAGAAACTAAGTTTGGAGATAATTTTGTCAAACAACTGGAATCCATACCTCTATCAAGTGTATTGCCCGTCGAATTGTGGTATAACTGAAGATGTGGGGCGTCGGTTTTTCGGTAAGTTGTGTAAAAAATGTTTTCAATTCAGTTTGATGAGGCAACAGATAGTAATAAACGTGATCGTTTAATTGCTTATGCTCAATTTTGTGATGGTACGTCTCTACAAGCTAATACAGAGCAACATCACTTGCATCATTTAATATACTAATGATTTTGTAAACGAGGCGAACATAGAGTGGAAAGATTCTGTCGGAATATGCGCAGATATGGAAGACTCCAATTTATGAAACAAAAATGTGTCCACAATGTGTCTGGACATATTATATGATTTACATAGAAGCTTCTCTAATAGAATGAGTCCTGATCTGAATTTTGTCTGGTCTGAATATTGTAAATTATATCAATGTGGGAACTATTATATAAAGTTACTGTTTTAGAACAAAGTAAGATGGTTATCATGTGGGAAAGTTTTACAACGCGTTTAAAAATTGATACGAAATCGCCATTTTTCTAAAAAAAGAGCGTAAGTAGAAAGGTTTCGAGACGATTTATTTGTGATAAAATTGAACTACTTGGTCGACATATTCGAGGAATTAAATACCTTGAATCTTCAACTCCAACGAGCAAACGAAAATTGGAATTGTAGATATAAAGCAACAAAATCTAGAAATATTTGTAAATGTGGAAGAATTTGCTACTTACAAGGTCAAAGAGCAACACACTGAAGCTGTTTTTGTAAAAATTGAAAGACATTTAGCCATGTTGGAAAATAATTTTTAAAAGTATTTTCATATAAAGATATCCGAAGGTCACACAAATACCAAGGAAGAAATCTTCATAGATTCCAGTTTCAACTTTAGTAATAAATCGCTATTTGAATTTTTGGCAGGGGTGGATAATGATTTTTCTGCACTGAAAATAAGAGCATTTCGCAGATTTCTAAAATATAGATCTCATCTAAATATAGAAAAAACTGCTCCGCAAAACAGGCTTATAGAAATCACTGATAATTATTAAATTCGTTTCTAATTTATGTCAGAATGTACTTTATTGCTTTTATTTCAGTAAATTAAACAATTTTCATAAAAGGAATTAATATTTTTTACGATATGCTCGCTGCCCACAATCTGAGAATCACTGTACTAGTTTCATATTAGAAGTCAATTTATTTTTTGTTACAAATAAACATTTTTCAGATATGTTATACATCGTTGAAAGTCTCTTTTTAAAAACTGTCTAAGTAACACGAAAGCCAATATAGCTGCCTATGAAAAACAAAAGAAAGCACTAATAATTTGAAAACAAATGCCAATCGAGGGTTTCTGTTTATACATAAAAATTTGTCTTAAAAATTGACTCAATATTGTAAAACTAGAAGCGGTCACAATAGGTATTATCCAATTATTGAGGCCATATAAATCGGAAAATTTTGGTATTTCAAATTATCTTAAAATCTCAATCATTTGACCTTTACTCAATGTTTTTTAATAACCGAGATACCCATAATGTGTCGGTAACAGACACTCGATATGCTTTTAATTGATTTATTCGTCCAGAAGTTAATTTGGAGGACTATGATTTATTATCGGATGTCAGGGATCTTTCTTTTGGATAAACAATATGTGTTAACTTCTGTAAAGCATTCTCCATTTAACCGTTGCTGTTTTCTAGTAACCGACACACTAACGGTGAGGCTCGAAATATAGACACTTGGTATAAAGACAAAAAGGACAGTTGGCATTTGCACACTAGTACATCTATCAATGACACTAAATTTAGTAATATAGTATATTCTCCCTTAACGGACATCTCCCGACAATTGATATGTCAAATCAATGGACAGTTTCTGATGTACCGACCGTCAGTATATTATTTGCTATTTAAGAATATCTCGCACCAAAGGACATTTTTAACAATGGACATGGACAGTAATATACATCCACTACAGTAAATTTAAATTAAAATTTATTTCTTACAATGGGCATTAATATTTCTGAAAATTCATATTTTGGAATAAGATTAATTTTATTGCTTATAGAAGGACTAAGCTAGGTACATAATAAATTTATTGCAATTCCTATAATTTCTAATGATAATTACATATTTTCTGTTTATTATATGTAATTACATACATGTAAATGTATAATAATTATAACCGCTGTAACATTCTTAGCAATGGACATGAACAACATATAATTAAGGCAGGTAATAAGTACAACCGTAATTATGGTCTTATACATATAAAATGCCTATAGCTTTTATAGCATTCAGCTGATATTTAGTGCTCTAACAAGTTCTAGTAAGTATCTAGTATTTTAGTGTTCGTACAAGTAATATAGCTACGAAAAAGAGAAAGTTTCTCAGTTTAGAAGAAAAAGTTGAACGACCTTTAATAATTGGGAAAAGTAAGAATCCACGATGCTTTAGATGAGCAAACGTTGAGCAGTTGCCAGTGGAGTGGTATTCTAATAAAAAAGCGTGGACGGCGAGGGAAATTATGATAATTTGGTTAACCAAATTTGATAGAAAAATGCAACAGTGTAATAGAAAAGTACTTTTATTTTTAGACAACGCCACGTCACACCCAAAACTTGAGTTACAAAATGTTAAACTAATATTTCTGCCCTCAACCACTTGATCAAGGGATTATCAATAATTTTAAAACCAACTAGAGAAAGCTTTTAGTTAAGAGACTTTTATCGTCTATGGATTATTGTAAATCTACCGAACATATAGAAAAATTCATTAACATTCTCAGTGCTCTAATTTCGACCATTACTGCTTGGAAAACTGTAAGCGCTGAAACTATCAACAAATTTTTTCTCAAAACTGGATTTGAAGAGTGGAATGCCGATGATATTTGCGAGGATATTGACTTCATTGCTGAAGACAATGTGCCACTGTCAGAACTTTGTAAACCCTATCCTGACATATTATCGTATGCACAAATTGATGAAAACTTACATACCGAGAATTTCAAAACAATACCAATGTACGTGATAGCGACAGTGAGGAGGATGATATTATTTCAGGATCTAAAATGGCGGCATTACTCTAGGAGAAAAAGTCGCTGAGATAGTATACAATGTAGAAACACAAATTGTAAAAAGAAGAATTGAAAATCTTAAACAAACTACAATTTCAAATTTTTTTAAACCCTCACCAATGGACCTCTCTGAACAACGAACAGTTTTATATACACCGCTACTAAATGTTTTTTAATACTACTGTAAAATACCGTCCTCTGTCGTTCAAACATACGAATTTACGAACGAAAGAATACGGGCGTGTCATCTCGCTAAAATTGATTGCCAATAGATGGAAGTTAAAAAGAATTATCCAAATGTTAATAACTACCGCTGCATAATTATAATTTTGGATTGAATATTATTACATTTGACATTAAATTTGTGAAAATGTATCCAACACTTCTTTGTAACTAATGTAAACAAACCTATTTATTTTATATGTATCTATTCGTATTTTGAAGTAATTCCTATGTCAAGGTAGATTTACTCCATATTAAATTTCACTTTTACACCTCTATTTTGAAATAAACAGAATGTGTTTCAAAATATAAAAGTTGAATTTTTTGTCACGTAATTACGATGCCAAACCTATATTTAACATTTCATAAAATAAACGTAATATGTAGTAGAGTATCAAAAGAGTTTTGCAAGTTAAATCATCCCAAATTGTCAAAAGCTTTGCCACATGCATAAGTTTAGCTGGCGTCCGCTATATATGATTCCCTTTTGTTCATGAAATCGATGACAAAGTTTCCTCCCTTGGAAGAAGTCCAAGATAATTCTCTGTATAAACTCCTTAGAGTTACATAAGTTCATTACACTTTTTAACAGTTCAGCATTCGTAGATCATATAAACCCATTAGAGTAACAATAATTTTATTGTACACATGATCATACCGTAGAGCAATAGTAATAAATTATTCATCAACTGTAAGTACTTAAATAGATAAAAATATAATATACTTAGCTCGGAATATAAAAACTTAAACAAATGATTAGGAAAACAGCTGAGTATAAAAATTGTACTGAAACAAACCACAACTTAATATACATTTAACCCCTAATCAAAAATACTCGTTTCATAGTCATTATAGTTTCTTACTTTGTTAATAAGTGTCGCAATTGTAACACAACACAATCGGAATCTTGTTAGTTCTTAGTTTAAGGTCTCAAAAATAACACGTTTTTTTAAAATTTAAAGTGTAATGTCTGTTGTTATTTACAGAATTGTTTGCAAAAACATACCCTTTCATAGTTAGATCTTTCTCCGAAAGTAAGTTATGGGAAACGGGTCTTTCTTCTAAGGTGCTTTTAAGTGGAATCTTTATATTATACGTGGGTTGTCTTTAAAGGTTTGCATATAAAATTGGAATAGAACAATATAGATAGCTTCATTGTTTTTCGAAATATTCCCCACGAAGATGAATGCACTTTTGTATGCGCTCGAACCAACCCTGGAAGCAGTTGTTCCACTCGTTTATTGGTACAGTCAAAATTACGTTTTTGAAGACATTGACTACTCTCTGACAACTGGAACTTTTAACCAAGCAGTCCGTTCTTGATTTTCGGAAAGTTTAAGAAATCGTTGGGACTTATGTCCGGACTGTGCGGAGGATCGTCCAACAATTCGTTGTTTTGTTGCTTTCAAAATTCAATTGTCTTGCGGGCTATGTGCAAATTTGCATTGTCTTGGTAGAGGATGAATCGTCGCTCAGAGTTGGTTTTTCGAAGCTCAGCGATGACTTGCGGCAAACAAATGGTTGTATACCAATCGGCAGTTACAGTTCTTTGACCCTGTATAGGAACTGTCGTAACATAACCTGCTTTTCAGAGAAATATCGCGACCATATTTTTGGAGACATTTCGAGAACGGATGACTTTTGTTGGCTTTTCTTCACCTTGGAACACCCAAACAAACGACTGGCGTTTTTATTTATACTCGCATGAGTATATCCAAGATTCATCACCACTGACAATATTGTACACGTTTTTAAAGCTTCTGGCGTTGAAAAGGTCTAAAACTCTAGATCTTTTCAACGCTGGAAACTCTTGACACCAATTCGCCCTAGCTGCTTTCTGTTATTCGGTCAACAGATTCGTTATCCCATAGACACAATCCTTATATAATATTTAACAGATTAGAGAAAAGAAAACATTCATTCCACACTTTTTTAGAACATTCTGCAATTTGGAGATTGGTACATTTACAGGTCATTCGTTTTCTTTCTATATATATATATATATATGTACTTGTATCTGTTTTTATTATGAAATAAATATTTAAATAATTGAATTGAATTTATTTATTTAATTATTTAAAGATCTTTCTTGTTAAAGGTTAAACATATAGTTTATACATACCATAGATAATATACTGAAAGCAACACGGACGAAAATGAAGAGCGCAAAAGTCCCTGAATGAGATGGCATCTCATCAGAGGCAATAAAGTACGCAGTAAAGATAGTTACAGCATATTGTTAAACAATTTGCTAAAACGACAGCTTCCAAGTGATTCGAAGATGGCTAATATTGATAGACTAAATGTGAGAATTAGTCTGAAGTGCAAGAATAATATGCTTACCCAATAGCCTAAGCAAAGATTACTTGACAAGAATTAGACCGGAAGAAGAAATTGGCACAGATATAGGATTGTTACAATATCAATACGGTTTTCGAAGAGACCGATCCAAAACAGATGTTATTAAGCACTTACGCTGAAAAGACCTACCACGCACGTTGAGATGCTTTTGTTACAAAATCGCCAACGATGTATTGGACACGTCGGTGTGCAGTTGTCGCAGAAATAAAAATGTCTGCCGCACGTCGACTGAGATCGTTTGTTGAAGCACAGTTTCTGATTGCACGGCGTCTTTTTCATAAAATATGCCACTCAAATAAATTAATAAATTTGTTTTATCTTATTATTATCAAAAACGTGGAAGGATATCCGCATCGTTTACAAACAAAGTAATGTGAACAATTTTCAAGAAATATTCAAACCACAAACTAAATAACTGAATTGAATTTATTTATTTAATTATTTAAAGATCTTTCTTGTTAAAGGTTAAACATATAGTTTATACATACCATAGATAATATACTGAAAGCAACACGGACGAAAATGAAGAGCGCAAAAGTGCCTGAATGAGATGGCATCTCATCAGAGGCAATAAAAGACGCAGTAAAGATAGTTACAGAATATTGTTAAACAATTTGCTAAAACGGCAGCTTCCAAGTGATTGGAAGATGGCTAATATTGATAGACTAAATGTGAGAATTAGTCTGAAGTGCAAGAATAATATGCTTACCCAATAGCCTAAGCAAAGATTACTTGACAAGAATTAGACCGGAAGAAGAAATTGGCACAGATATAGGATTGTTACAATATCAATACGGTTTTCGAAGAGACCGATCCAAAACAGATGTTATTAAGCACTTACGCTGAAAAGACCTACCACGCACGTTGAGATGCTTTTGTTACAAAATCGCCAACGATGTATTGGACACGTCGGTGTGCAGTTGTCGCAGAAATAAAAATGTCTGCCGCACGTCGACTGAGATCGTTTGTTGAAGCACAGTTTCTGATTGCACGGCGTCTTTTTCATAAAATATGCCACTCAAATAAATTAATAAATTTGTTTTATCTTATTATTATCAAAAACGTGGAAGGATATCCGCATCGTTTACAAACAAAGTAATGTGAACAATTTTCAAGAAATATTCAAACCACAAACTAAATAACTGAATTGAATTTATTTATTTAATTATTTAAAGATCTTTCTTGTTAAAGGTTAAACATATAGTTTATACATACCATAGATAATATACTGAAAGCAACACGGACGAAAATGAAGAGCGCAAAAGTGCCTGAATGAGATGGCATCTCATCAGAGGCAATAAAAGACGCAGTAAAGATAGTTACAGAATATTGTTAAACAATTTGCTAAAACGGCAGCTTCCAAGTGGTTCGAAGATGGCTAATATTGATAGACTAAATGTGAGAATTAGTCTGAAGTGCAAGAACAATATGCTTACCCAAAAGCCTAAGCAAAGATTACGAAATATTCACAAGAATTAGACCGGAAGAAGAAATCGGCACAGATATAGGATTGTTACAATATCAATACGGTTTTCGAAGAGACCGATCCAAAACAGATGTTATTAAGCACTTGCGCTGAAAAGACTTACCACGCACGTTGAGATGCTTTTGTTACAAAATCGCCAACGATGTATTGGACACGTCGGCGTGCAGTTGTCGAAGAAATAAAAATGTTTGCCGCACGTCGACTGAGATCGTTTGTTGAAGCACAGTTTTTGATTGCACCGCGTCTTTTTCATATAATATGCCAGTCAAATAAATTAATAAATTTGTTTTATTTTATTATTATCAAAAACGTAGAAGAATATCCGCATCGTTTACAAACAAAGTAATGTGAAAAATTTTCACGAAATATTCTAACCACAAACGTCAAAAAAAATTCACGAAGATACTAGATTATATGTAAAATAGAAAAAATACAGCGAAACTACGTGGAAATGCAAGAAATGCCTTCTGGTACTAAGCATTCCAGACTGTTTCAAATGATAACATGCTGTACAAGATTATTAATAAACAAAATTAGTATTTATATCCGTGTAAAACTCTTTATGTAAAACTTGACCGAGTTTTCTCGTTTCAAGTCACGTTTCACTGCGAGTTACAGTAGAGTATTTTGTCACGCGCATCTGTGAATTAATTGCTAGCGCAAATGATTAAAGAAATCACAGCGAATATCAAAAAGGATAGATGGCGTACTATTACAACGTTGGATATCAGAAATGCTTTGAATACGATGGCTTGGAGTATTATTATATTTGAACTTCTATGATATGCCGTATATTGCAATGCCTGATGAATAAAATCTGTGGAATATAAATAGAGGTAAGAGTCGGTATGCCCCAGAAATTTGCGTTGGGACCCATTATGTGAAATATATTGTCCGATAGATTTCTGATGATGATGAAACAGTAGCAGTCGCAGATTATTTGGAGCTTATGATGATTAAAAAGTATGAAAAGTAATAATTTACTGAATTAGCGTTGAGTTAGCGCTTCATGAAGCTATCGGAGTGAATGGAAAAAGAAGAAGGAATGCTGTCTAGTTTATGATAGAACAAACCATAACTATACTTACCAAGAGAGTTTGATATTTCGAAATAGCCCACGAAAGAATGGAGCATCTCCAAAAGGCGATGGAGAAAGCTGAGAAATGACCGGCGACATTGATGGGATTGATGCTAAACATTGATGATTCAAAGAGTGGTAGGAGATAAATTCTGTGCAAAGTAGTTTTGTTAACGTTATTGTACGAGGTACCGATGTAGTTTAATGCAAACGAGAAGTAGAAGTGTCGAGATGTACTGATACAAAGAAAATTCCTTTTTCGTCTATGTGCGCATACAACGAAAGCCCTGACCGGTTAGACGACCCTATATCTGCTAAATAAAAAGAAGTACTTTGATGATAGATAGCGCGAGGACGACTTGGCCAAAGTCAGCAAGATCTCGAGGAAGTGCATCCCCAATAAGTATAAATGGGAAAGGAATGTGGCTGCAAAGCCAATGAATAAAAATTTAATTTCAGATTCAAATGTAGTTCAGCTGCAGGCACCGCGATCTAGATTGCTAGATAAGTCAGATATTAATGGCTCACAGTATAAGATGGGAAGAAGACAGAAAGCATGCTTACCTAAACTTGAAAATAAATTTGACTGTGATGAATCAAATCTATTTTCAATTTTAAGTTGGGCTGCGTTTAACTTATTTTCGCTTGTTTTTTGGGCCTTAGAAAGGGGGTGTAAATCGTGTAGAAAATGATACTATGTTTTATTTTCGTTTACTGATATTTGTTGTTTAACGTTTTCAGGGATGTCTAGAAAATAGTCATATTAACATCTTTTAAAGATTTGTATTATGTTCTATCATTTAAAATAGTATTTTCTAATATTGATAATTATATATAATTATATAACTAAACGTTAAAAACGTTAAAAACTAATAAAAATTGGTAAGCGCTGCTATATCATCGTTATTACTGATTGCAAAAATGAATTCAAAATTCCTGCATTGTAACAGGAGTCGAACCAATATTTGCGATTTTCTAGACGGGTACCGTACGAGTAAGGGCCATCAAGTAGTACAATTTAGAGTCTCTTAATATGCCATAAATTGCATTTCGTAACAGATCTAATTGTTATATAGCGCAGTCAGGTTTTTATGTAAATAATTATATATAACTTTATAATTTAGTGCGTATGTGGGCAACAACCAGCCCGCTGTAAGATTTGATTCGGCCCGCGAGACATTTTGAAAAACCATCATGTCTGATATCTACCGCTAAAAATTATGAACACTGCTTTAAAACACTGCTTTAAAATGCACTACTTTTAAACGCGGTCCGCGAACGTATTTGCACATTAAAGTTTAGCCCACAACATGTCAAAGGTTGCCCATACCTGATTTAGTGCTTCACGATAGGAAGTTAAAGAAAATTAATATTTCCTGCTATAAAACTGTTACTAATTATAGAAACTAATTAAAAATTTCTGCATTGGAGTAGGACTCAAACCTACATCTACTGGTTTCTAGATGGTTGCCTTATCAATTAGGCTACCAAGCAGTTCAAAAATTGCATTGTGGAGTAAATCTAATCGTTATACCGTCCAGTCAGATTTTTTATGCTAATAATTGTTTGTAAATATATAATTAAGTGCTTCGCGATGGGAAATTAATTAAACTTAGTTTCGCTACTCTACCAAGTTGTTACTATTTACAGAAATTAGTTAAACATTTCTGCACTGAAGCAAGACTCGAACTTGTATCTGCGGCTTTCTAGACGACTACCTTACTAGTTAGGCCATTCAACAGTACAATTTCGAGTCTCTTAACCTTTTCCGGAAATCCAAGAATTATTATTGAAAAGCCTCTCCATCCCCAACATATGACTGTTTGGTGCAGTTTTTGGTCTGGCGGGTTCTTTGGACCTTACGTTTTCGTAAATTAGGCTGGAGCAATTGTTACGGTGAATGGATTGCGCTATCGAACAATGATTAATGATTTTATATGTCCGGAATTGGAAGATATTGATGTGGACGACGTTTATTTTCAACAAAACGACGCTACGTGCGACACAAGTAACGATACTACCGCTCATTTACGTGAATAGTTTCCTGACCGTATGATTTCGCGAAGAGGCGATCATAATTGGCCACTGAGGTCTTGTAATTTAACACCTTCTATACATTTTTCTTTTAGGCTACGTGAAAGATAAGGTTCATGCCAATAGCCTACAATCGACTCAAAACCTCAAAGATATAATTCGTGAAGTTATCGAGGACATACAACTGCAAATGTGCGAATTGGCGATGGAAAATTTCATTAAAAGAATATGATCTTGCAAGCGAGGTCGTGGCGACCATTTGGCTGATATTGTTTTCCATTATTAATGGCATACCCTCTTCTTTACAATTAAATAAATATCCCATGATTTCGCTTAAAAATATTCGTACTCTTTTTTTTTTCTGCCAAAATGAAACCTCTTATTGGAAGACCTTTTACCACTATGAAGCAAATGTAACTTTTATACTGTGTGGTCAGGTGTTCGATGTTAATAATTGTATATAAATATATAATTGAGCATTTCATAATGGGAAATTAATGAAAATTAGTATTATTTGATATACCATCGTTGTAGCTAATCACAGAAATTAATTAGTAACAACGTTGACATAGCAGAAAATATTAATTTTCATTAATTCCCCATCGTGAAGCGTTAAAATTGTACTTATCCAGTGAAACCCGTTTATTGGAAACTCTTAATAGAATATATCGGTTAAAGAAATTAAAATCTCAAGAACAAAACCATTTCCCTTTAAGTATTAACAAAATTATTCGGTCATAAGAATATATTTTAATAGAATATATTGGGTAAAGGAATGGCTTTCCTAAGAACATTAATGCGATTTTGTCTTCATATCGTAAAAGAATAAATTTCTCTACCCGTTTAACTAAAGGTGGATGTAAACCAAAAGTTACTATGAATGTTTACTTTACTTTTAGAAAGCTATTATGTACATAATTACAGATAATCTTCGGATAATTACGTATTGCAATAAAATCTTGTACTTAAATGATTTGAAACAGTATTTAGATAATGGTTAATTCTGTGCGAATTACCTACATACAATAAACATTTTTTCGGAGGGTTTAAAACCAGGAAATTTCTATATTTCTGGTCAGTTTGTTGTTTGACATTGCAATCGAAAATGAGTGAAAGTGAGTGAAAAATGGCTTCTTCGACAAACTTGAAAAGAAAAGACCTTGATTTGAAGGAAAAAGTAAAATTGCTTGGGTTTTTAGAAGAAACAACTTGCAGTCAGTCGGATATTGCCAAAAAATTTGGTGTGTCTCAAGCACAAGTGAGTAAATTATTAAAAAGAAAAGACAGTGTTTTAAGTGATTGGAGTGATAATTTTAAATCTACTCAAAAACGAAGACGCAAAGGGAAGAATGCTGCTACGTCAGCATTCTTCCCTCTTTAAATCATTAGTTTATGGAAAAAAGAGCGCGTAAAGTTCCACGTAGCGGACCCATTTTGAACGAAAAAGCCGAGCAGATTGCACAAAATCTGGGTGGTGTAAATTTTCAAACAACAATTGGGTGGTTTACCAGATGGAAAAGTCGTTCCCAAATTTCTTTTAAAAAAATTGTATGTGAAAATACAAATTCAAGAGATACTCCATCAACGCGCCATCATCTCAAGAAGTGAAATAATAATTTAGAATCAAAAACTGATTGTAATTTTGCATATTTTTATGCATTAGATAATCAAATCACTGATATTTTGTGTAAAGAAAGAAAACAAAATAAAATTAGAGATCATTTTGTTAAGGATGTGTAGAGTTTGAAATAAAAAAAATAGTATCAAAAAATATGTATTACGCTGAAATGTGTTTTATTTCTTTTGTAAATACATTTTATGAAAATCACAACATAAAGTTACAGTATTATACCGAAGTCAATTTTATAGTTATTATATAAAATCGCAGATATAAAGAATACGAAGCATGTATGTATATATTGGGTTGGCAACTAAGTACTTTCGGTTTTTACTGATAGAGAGCGTTGCTTTACTTTTTGTATAACGTATGTTAGTGCTGTACTTTACCGTTTGTCGCGTGATACTAGTTACATTGACGTAACTTCAGAAGCAAGTAGTGCGTGATTTTTATTAAAGCTATTAGTTGTGGGTTAATTTTAAATGGAGTGCAGAAACCAACATTTTCGACATATTTTACTATTTTATTTTCGTAAAGGAAAGAAAGCTGCTGCGGCTCACAAAAAGATATGTGAAGTTTATAGTGATAATTGCACGTGTCAAAATTGGTATAAAAATTCCGTTCTGGAGATTTTTCCCTCAAAGATGAGCAACGTTCTGGTCGGCCTACTGAAGTTGATGATGACCAAATCAAAGTCATAATTGAAGAGGATCGTCATATAACTGTTGGAGAGTTTGCGGAGAGGCCACATGTATCGCACACAACAATTGAAAAACATTTAAAATGTCTTGGGCTAGTTAAGAAGCTTGATATTTGGGTACCTCACGAATTGAAAGAAATTCATTTAACACAAAGAATCAACTTTTGCGATATGCACCTTAGACGAAATGAAACCGGCCCTTTCTTAAAAAGAATCATCACTGGTGATGAAAAATGGGTCCTGTACAGTAACATAGTTCGAAAACGATCATGGAGCAAACACGATAAACCAGCTGAAACCACATCGAAAGCTGAATTGCACCCAAAAAGGATCATGCTGTCAGTTTGGTGGGATTACAAAGGTGTTGTGTTTTTTGAGCTACTTCCAAGGAACCAAACGATCAATTCTGATGTTTTCTGTCAACAATTAATAAAACTGGATGAAGCAATCAAAGAAAAACGGCCAGAATTGTCAAATCGGAAAGGTGTAGTTTTCCAACAGGATAATGCAAGGCGTCGCACATCTTTGGCAACTCGTGGGAAACTATTGGAGCTTGGCTGGGAAGAGATGCCACATCATACAGCCCTGATCTAGCACCATCTGATTACCATTTATTTCGAAGTTTGCAGAATTCTTTGAATGGTAAAACTTTCACAAATGACGATGACCTTCACTCGCACCTGGTTCAGTTTTTTGCTGATAAGGACCAGAAATTTTATGAGCGCGGAATCATGCAGCTAAAAGAAAGATGGCAAAAGGTCATTGAGCAAAATGGAAAATATATAATTGATTAAAAACTATTCTTTGTTTAAAAATAAAGTGCTTTATTTTATACTACAAAACCGAAAGTACTTAGTTGCCAACCCAATACATACTTAACTTACAAGTAATAAGAAAAAATAAGTTAAAAACGGATAATGGAATAATCCGCATATAGGAATAATTTTGGCGGACAATATGAGTATTCCAATAAGCGGGTTTCACTGTATATAATTATTAACAACCGAACATGACTGTACAATATAATTATTAGCTCTGTTCCAAAATGCAATTTATGTCATATTAAGGGTCCCGAAATTGTACTGATTGGTTGCATAATTGGTAAGGCATTCGTCTAGAAATTTGCAGAAATAAGTTAGTGTTCTACTCTTCTGTGCAGATATTTTTAATTAATTTCTGTAATTAATAACAAAGATGGTATAACAGAAAATACTAATTTTCGTTAGTACTTTCTTGATTTTCATAAAAAAATTTAATGTTACCTGAAGTATTCATCAAACTTAATCAGAAATTTATATTTTCATTGTTCGAAATCAAATTTAAAAAGAAATATATATTTGATATTTTTGCAGAAACTTGTAGGGAAAACTTATGTAATTTTGATCAAGTTCAGACCAAACAGGGCAAACAAGAGTCGAACAGTCACTTGCGCTTCTTTCAATTTGTCGTAAGTATACAAAAGGGAAAACATTGAAAATTAGAAGAAAATTACTTCATAACGAAATTTGATGAACAATATTTGCGCGACAGAAGCTCTTTCTCTGCGCCCGAAACCTACAAATGGAAATTCCATAAAAACTGGATCCTTTTTAAATATTCAGGGTCGTTGCTGTTACCTGAGAATAGAAAGCCGCATTTGTGCGGGGTTTTCTTTTAAATAACATACAGGAAATATACAAAACGCTTTGCATTGTTCGCTCTTGAGTGCCGCTATGAGATTTATACGGTTTGTTACAAATGTTTCTTATTTTTGATAGGTGACTGCCTTTCCATAAATTTTTGCTTCGAATAAAAATTCACAGCTATTTTTAGGACGAATTGTATTTCGATTCAGTGCTCGTGTAAGTATCCATATAACTTGTCATTTATTCATATTTACTTTTTAAATATTAATTTCTTATTTATATACATTCGAAAAAAGACAACCTACGCTATAAAGAAATAAACAATGTCAGAACATATTTTCTGAAAAGGAGGAACGACACCCTTCACAAAATAATATTAGAAGCAGAGAATAGATTCACACCATTACACGTCAATAACATAAATTTTTATTCGGAAGAAGATACATATAATAACCAACAACAATAATAAAATATGTACAATTTCGGAAAATATATTAATCAATATCACACATTGACAATCGGATAATCTATAAATGGGTGCAAATTAGAAAAATTTAAGCGGAAACTGGTTCCATGAGTGGAAACCAGAAACTATAGTAAATATAAGATAAAATAGGGCTGTTTAAAGCATATAAAAACAACGTCATAGAGCATCAGAAATTGTTGAAAATATACAGGTGCATGTGCAAACTTAGGACAGACCAAATACATGATGTGACATAACAATATCTATAAACGTCTAATAAAAAAAATACAAATTAATAAATGCAATTGATCATGATACAAACTATGACAAACCAAGAGAAAATACACAGATTAACTTATACTGGAACACACATATTACACAATAACATACAAAAGACCAGGCATTACTTTAACCAACAAAAGTACTAAAGAAAACATACACCCATAATCATTCAGCAATAGATGTACAGAGAAACGCAATAAAAACATCCGCTCTAGCAAAAGAGGCAATAACTATGGCATCAAAAGAAAAGGTTACTATTATTCCAATCAGAATGCCTGCTACTGCAGTAATCCATAAATAACTACATGAAAGCTTTAAAGAACTTAATCTCGATCCAGATGTATTCACACATATTATTATGCACACTATTATTAACATCTGTTCAACGGCAGAAGATTTCGGAATATATAATGAAAACAGTACATAATTTCATCCCCATTTACACACAAAATTAAATTAAGCAAACATAGACATTAAAAATAATGATAATAATAATAATAATATAACTTCTTGTAGAGATGTAAAGCATTACAGCGCGATAGTGTCAACCGCGTAAAATCCAAGTTCAAATCCACAGACATGTGTATTGAGTGAAAAGTTGCCCGGCGTTAGGCTAAAAAAAAGTGCGATAATATATCAAGAATGAAAAATGTTTTATGAGAAAGTAAACGAAGATCAAAAAGGAACAGCCCAAGATTGAGGTGGCTAAAATATGATCTTAAGATCATCAAAATCAACAGTATGGTGGAGAATTCAAGAAAGTCTCCAATGAAGGTGTTACGCTTCGCGTATATAATTTTTTTATATATTGTGTTTTTAAATTAATTTATTTTAATTTAAATACAATTCGATTTTGAAGGCATAAATTATTATTTAGACATTGTTTGTGTTCATTCAGATGCGAAATCTTTTTGTCTTCATTCCGTATGATCAGGATGTAATAAAAGGAACCGTTGTTATTTTCCAGAAAGCTAAATACCCAGAATTGTTAAAACCTTTTCTTGGAATAGTCTTAGTAGATTGATTTCTAAATGCAATTAGAGATTCAATTATTAATCCTACCCTTTTCACACAAAATACACCTTTATTATTCTATTTAGACATCTCCTTGCTTAGTAATTATATTGATATCGTGCTTTTAATTTATCTTGATTTTTTTTGGTGCGCCTAATTTTTAGCATGACTATTCTCTCGTCTCAAATATAACCAGACTCTGCCCTTCAAATTTCCGCTTCTTTCCTTGAAAGCCCCAGCTAGTAAGAAAAAACAAATACTTCTATTCTAGCCATGACCAAGGCTATACACATTCTTTCTACGGGCTTGTGCAGTTAAATATTACCCGTACATGCAGTATTCACGTATTCTGGACCAGGATATACACGTACACACGCAAGTACCTCACTATCGTTCGAAACATGTTTTAATCTAATCCTTTTTATATTTTATTCCACAGCTTTATATTACTAGATTTACGTTTATTACAGCTTTGGTATTACGTATACCTTGTTTTATCTATTTCTCTCGCTCTTATTAATTATTTTTATTTACATATACTCAAGCTTTTGGAATTATTCTAAATTAGCGAATAAAATATTAAGGACAATCCTGTTGTTTTATTTCCACTAAAAAACTTTCGTTCAGCTTGGTACACGTCTTGGGCTTTTGATGCTCATTGTAAACACTTATTAATAAGCTCCTGCAACTTATGTTTCTATTTGCATTAATTGCAGCCCTTCAGCTAGTTAGACACGCACTTGTAATAAATTCACTAATCACCAGGTGCAAATAAATATTTATTATTAAATAATATTGTCTTTATTATTGATTCAAATTAATTAAGGGGCTCTTTAGCCCCCTTAACACACTTCATATCAACGTAGAAGGTAATAAAGGAAAATACTCATTCAAACAGAATCCCATTTAGTGTTGTAATGCGGAAGTCGAAGATGTGTTGTCTTAAAAGCGAAACATCTAACCATTTTTTTAGAAGTGCTCTGCGATCTGACAATTTTTATTGGCAAAAGTTCATTTCGAAACACCTTAACTATTAATTGCTGCTTTGTTTCTTGTTTGTATGGATATATTATCGATAACGATTCATTGCCAGTAATAACGTCATAGACACGCTTAGAATATTCGTAATTTTTTTTCATCACTACAGTATTTTTCGTGATTTCCATTTTGATTTTAGAACAGTGATATACCGTCATTTGTGATTTCGCTCAATCACTAAATGCAGAAATAAACTTCTGCTAACTTAAACCACAACGAAGATCATAATAAATCATAATGTGAATATTTTCACGTTTCATTTGTATAACGATTCGCCAACTTTCACACGACACTATACACGAAATGATATTTTGAGTCAGACTAAACATCACGTTCTTGATATACATACATATTAAACTATACCAGTACGCATGTGTCACTAATCAAATCAGTTTGCGTTGCCTGACTCTTTTTATGACTGTCCCTCACATGTATGAATATTTTCACGTTTCGTCTAAAGTATAAGATTCCGAAACTATTTTTCTCCATAGATCGCATGCGAAATTTTTTTTCCCGTAGATCTCCTTGCAGAATATTGAATTTTCTTGAAGCTATTAAAGTCAAATGTGTTCTTACAACTAGTCACTATAACAAAATTTTTGAAGAGTAGACAATTATAAAAACCATGCACAACTTTTATTCAAACCTTTATTGAAAAGACAAGTTCTTACATAAAGTTAAACAAGTTCAAAAGAAGAAGGAGTATTGTCCTAAAAAGTAACATGGGTAATAGGCAAATAAAAATGCGAATGATAGGAATGAATCTTATACTTTGATGACAATTGTTTAATATTTGGTTTCAACTTAGTGAGGTAGAGCCTCAATATAAACGATCTCAAAAAGTGAAAGAAATTTTGTCAAATATAAACTTTTCGGAGTACTGATAAAAATTCCCAATTTCTTCACACAACTGCGCAAATGGCCTATTTGACGCATATCTTATTGTCTGTCGTTATGTCGAACTAGAGAAATTCATGAAATTTAGCACTGAGATTTTTAGCTACTAAATGTTATCGGTGTATGACACAGCGAATTGCAACATCCCGTGTACCATTTCTTCAAAAAATTTATAAAACCGTGATATTGCCCAAACAAGGCTGGTACCCCATTTGCTGCAGCCGATACTGTATTTTATAAAGGGATCACATTTTCCATGAAATAATCTTAATAATATAATCCTATAATATTGATTCGCCTTTAGTATGTTGTCAAAGTTCTCGCAAAGAGCAATCCTTAAAAAAATTATTGCTAGATATGACTTCTTTATAAAAACTATTCAATAATAATCCGTTTCTGGCTCTGCTGTAGTCGTGTAATAAAATGTGAAATAGTATTGAAACAAATCGTAATTTAATTTTAAATTGAGATTTAATCCGCACACGATTTATACCCTGTGCATCTTGACTTTCAACGCTACAGATCGTGTGCGGAATTTGTTTCGTACAGGTATTTTGCCGTAGTTTTCCAGGTGTGACACTGTTTAATTACCTGCTGATGATGACTACTTAGTTATCGAGAGGATGGAAAGGGGTTATATATCAACCTTGAGTGATTAAGTTAATCAACCACAAGCTAGATCAAAATTACCTCAAATTTAAATGGTGTCAAGCAAATATTATTTTGATTCAAAAACCGATTTTTGTCAAAATTAAAGTTAGGGCTTTCCGTTTTCCTTTTTTATTGCAAGCGATTTGGTGGAAGAAATTCAAAATGAATTTACTTGAAAAAAATGATTTCAAACATTTCAATCGTCTTGACAGAATTAACTAAAATTATGATTTATCTATTCTACATTATTTCCTAATATATGAGAAAAGATATGGTGAATTATTATTGATTTACTATTATTGTTTTCTATTAATTACTTTTTTATGTACTGAGACAATTTCAAGCGAGACAAAATCAACCCCTGAGGGTCCATACAGACTTCATTGGGAAATATAAATCTAAAGAAAGCTGCGTTAAGCGTTGTTTGTGTTCGATCGACGAGCTTTGAAAGGTGTCCACAATCTATAGGAAAACATGAACGATATACCCAATTCTTTAAATTACATCCACTACATTAAAAGATATTAAAACGTTGCTAATTGTATATTAATTGTCACAGTTTCATAATTTTCTCATAATTGCAAGCTTTCATTATTACTCGATTCGTCAGACATAAAATTATTCTCTAGCAACGTTCTTTATTACAGAATAAGTTACAAATTTATATACTGGAATGTATAAATAATGACAATATTGCAATAAATTCTCTTAACAAAACATGTGAAAAAGCTTTGACGCTATATAATTACCAACACTTAACAATTTTCATGTTTAATTAAACATATTTGTCTCTTGTTATTCAGTATAACCACATGTGTATTTCATTAATCCATTAACGTTCTACGCACTTATTTTAGTACATTCTATTTTACAGTCTATGGTGCTATCTATGGACATTAATTCTAAATACTTCCTTACCAAGGAATTTGTAATAGTGCAAGGAACATAAGCTGTTGGCTATTATTAGTTTCATAAAGGGTTTTATTTGCTATCTTCGTTTCCTGTTATTCATAGATAAAGGGCTTGCGCTAGTACATAACTGTCTGTTAAAATATGTGTGTACTTTGTTTAAAATTGAATAAAAAAGGACAAGATAATAAGTTTTCATAATACTTTGGGGTATAAATGTATATGAATTATCATCTTTCTGTGTATTTAAAAATAAATTGATAATCTTTAGGACGTAACAGATATATAAAACACGAAATTTTACTTTGTTTAAGTGCTTGTTCACTTAAAAAACTTGAGTTTTCTTTCAGACTTGTATTTTTAATAACCAAAGAGTATACTTTCAAAAAATTATTTACAGTAAGCCAGCTATAACTCTCTACATCCCTTTTTATCAACAACGTGAATAGCTGCCAATAAAAATAGCAGATCTATTATATTGGGCACTAAAATACATATAGCCAGCTCATATAAGCGTTAAATATAATCTACGGATACATTTAAATATCAAATCATTGCTACTTTGTTACTGTTAGTCTAAAACAATAATGTATTTTGCTGATATACCGAGTGTCCATATTTCATCGTTCACCACTGGTATCTGGGTTATTAGAAGTCATAGAACAATATATCTTTCTAAGTTCTAAAATAATTTAATTTCAAAGAAACAAAATTTGCCCATTTCAATTTTTCCCAATAATTCGATAATACCTAATGTAACTGCTTGTAGTGTTTTAGTGTTGAGACAATTTTTAAGACATTTTTTTACATAAATACAAGCCTCTGATTATCACCGGTTTTCAAGTTATTAGTGTTAATTCTTTTTTTTTTTTTTTGGTTAGTTCGATAGTTTTCAAGGAGAGATTTTCAATCTGATACGTAGACTTCAGAGGTCGCTTCTGGGCTTCCGGGCTGGAACCGCGTGTCACTGGTATAACTGTTTCAGTTCCAGTGCAACAGACAGTAGCACTAGTTGAGTCCTGAAGATGTCCCATACGAGTGGGTACGAACGTCGGCAGTTATACCAGTGACGCGTTTCCAGCCCGGAAGTCCAGAAGCAGAGACTTTGAATGTATTAAACATACCTGAAAATATGTATATGTAGGGGAAATATTAACAAGAAATAAATTATACTCTAATATGAAATTAGCACTCTATACGAGGGTAGTGGTTTATATTTCGGGAATTGGCAACACATCACGTTAGTGATGCCTCCGATCTGATGATTGCATCGTGAAGTTTGTTATTTTTGACAATATATTTACATTGACAGTTTTATTATCCGGTCGCTATTTCTATTGTTGACAGTAACTTGAAAATTTTATGTTAGCGAAAAAATGGAATTAACTCGCGAACATTTTCGTGTAATTATTTTTCATAAGTTTCGGCGTGAATTATCTCAACAAGAATGCATCGACTAGCTGAATTCTTTATATGATGATGAAGCACCATCGAAAACTACAGTATGTCGTTAGTATATTGCATTCAAACTTGGACGGAGTTCTTTGGACGACGAATTTCGTGAAGGTCGTCCCACAAAATGTTGTTGTATCGGAAAACATTAATGCAGTGTCTGAATTGATAATGACATACCGTGAGATTGAGGCATCTCTAGGTATTAGTAACACCAGTGTGCATAAGATTCTACATGAACATTTAGCCGTTAAGAAACTATGTTCACGTTAGGTACCGCATAATTTGAAAACCGCTCAAAAAAGGACTCGCGTCGATTGGTGCCAAGAAATGCACAAAAATACAATGGCGGTGCTTCAAATAACATTTATAAAGTCGTCACAGGTGATGAATCTTGGATCTATACCTATGAGCCCGATAATAAGCACCAGTCGACTTTGTGAGTATTACAAGATGAGCCAAAACCAACAAGAGTTGTTCGCGCTTGAAGCACATCAAAACAAATGGTCGCCTGTTTTTTCAGAAAAACCGGTCACGCTGCAACCGTGCAGTTGTAGAACGGTTAATTCCGGATGATAGACAACTATTTGTTTGCCAAAAATTTTTGAAGAAATAAGGGAAACAAACCGATCATTATCCACCATGACAATGCAAGCTCTCAGAGGTCGGTCAAACAATTGAATATTTGACCGGGCAAAATATTAAATTGATGAGCCATCTGCCGTACAGCCCTGATCTAGCACCCTGTGATTTATTTTTGTTCTCACACGTGATCAACGGTTTTCTACGCCGGAAGAGGCATATTTTGGAGATATCGCCTTCACAGTGGCAGTAATGCTTTTCGAATTGGTTTGAATGAATGCAAAAGTGTATTGATTTTCAAGGAAAATATTATGAAAATCAGTAAAACTATTTTCGATAATAATTTTTTTTTGTTTGCTATTCCCGAAATATAAACGGCTACCCTCGTATAACTAAATATCAATTAGAAATGAAAGCGGAAAGATGTCCTAAGTAATACTGTAAAAGTAACGAAAAAATACAAAAACTTGTAAATATAAAAAGTAAGAATATTGAAAATTCAGATTCACTTAAAGAAAATCTTCAATATGATGACTACTGTTTCATCCACTTCTAGCAACTTATTTCAAACATAGTTACGAAATCTATCAAGTGTGTATCCGTTTAATAATCTTAACAGATCCAACATTTCTTTATCTAAAACTTCTCGAGTTTCTCGCGGTTCGTAATTAAACACTGCGCTGTTAGCGGTATTCCATAAATAAAAATTAAGGGTTTTACAAGTGTTTTGGGTCGGACAACCATTCTATTGGTACCAGAGTTTTGCATATTGTCAGGATTAATAATTTGTCACAAAACACACATTATCTCATTTGTTAGTAGCTCCAAATATCTGTTACCAGTTAAATTGTAATCAACGATGAAACGATCTGTTAAGTGATTATCTAGAAGGACAAAAAACTCAGAAAACAAGGAAAAGGGGTTGTACGTCACAAGTGTTTTGGGTTGAGCAGCCACCCTAGTAGAACTAGAGTTTTGCATGTTGTCAGGATTAATAATTTGTCTTAAAACAAGCATTATCTCGTTTGTTAGCAGCCCCAGATATCTGTTATAAGTTAAATTGTAATCAAAGATGAAAGGATTTTTTAAGCGATTATCTACAACGACAAAAACTCAAAAAACAAAGAAAATGTAACCAAAATTTCATATTAACTGAACCACACCAGAGATTAAAACCAAACAGAATTTCAAATCTTCTTCGATTTACCAAATGTTGACTTTCAGTACACCAGTGATGATGGATATGCCTATTAAACACTCCGAAATTGATAAATCGTGTTTCTTATGCTCCAGATATTCTTCTTGGTAAATTATCATTGTCTTTACATTTATTGAAGGTACCACTTGATAAATTGTAAACTTCGGTAATAGTCATTATCGTTTGAATCTTATATTGAATGAGAATGGTATTTGCGTCTTTGAAGGCGCTGTAAACAGTGGATTTTGGAATATCAGTTTGTCGAGCTTCTCGGCTAACTGATTGGTTTAGACAGTTTATAGTTAGCACTTTTTTATTCTAAATTTCCATTGCTGATTATTCTTATAAAAATTGTCCTCTGGCGTTGCTGTCTTTTCGGACAACGCTCAGCGCAGCCCGTGAAAGCATTTTCAAAGTTTCTATTGGCTTCGAGATACAGTTCTCACATACCAACTTTTTCGTCACTTGAATATTTATAAGCTGGCCTTTCTAATAGATTTCGCTAAGCTTAAGTATGCAATGTTATGATTTGACACATATGTATTTTTATTCTATTGACATCAAAATTCAAAGCCATGCAGGTTATATTTTGCGAAAGTAACACTCATAGATTTATACCTCTTTGGAAATGTCGAGTTTCGTGCCTGAAAAAGTGCATTACCTTTCTTATTTAATCGAAAAAAGTTGCTGTAAGTCACTGCTTGCAAGTAGAAATTTAAAGGTTTGGATGCCCCAACCATAAAAACATGTGAGACATGGTTTCGACAATTCAAATGTCGTGATTTCGATGTGCAAGGCAAAGAACGTTCTGGTAGATTGAAAAAGTTTGAATATGCGAAACTGCAGGAGTTATTGGACGAAGACGCAACCCAAACTCAAAAACAATTGGCAAAAGCGTTCACTGTGGCCCAAGAAACAGTTAGCGATCGATTACGAGCAATGGGAAAAATCCAAAAGATGGGCAAATGGGTGCCACATCAATTGAATGACAGGCAAATGGAAAATCGAAAAATTGTTTGTGAAATGTTGTTTCAAAAGTATGACCGGTGGTCATTTCTGCATCGAATAGTGACGAGTGATGAAAAAATGGATTTATTTCGAATATTCTGAACGCAAAAAATCATGGTTGTCCCTTGGCGAAGCCGTCCTATCGACTGCAAGGCCAAATCAATTTGGTCGCAATACAATGCTCTGGGTTGGCAGGACCAGAGCGTCGTGTTGTATTACAAACTGTTGAAACCTGGTGACACAGTTAATACTGATCATTACCGACAACAAGTTATTAATTTGAACCATGCATTGATAGAAAAACGTCTAGAATGGGCCCGAAGTCACGGTAAACTGATTTTACAGCAAAACCGGTCAAGAAAGCATTGAAATCACTCCGACTAACACCATTTTGCAGCAATGGGACACGCGCTTGCAGTAGCCAATTTCGAAGAAGTTAGAAAATGGTTCGATGAATGGTTTTCCTTAAAGGACAAACAATTTTTTTGGGATGGCATCCATAAATTGCCTGAAAGATGGATAAGATGTGTAGAATCAAATGACTAATACTTTGAATAAATAAATTTTTCCATTTTCTTGAAAATTATCTAGTTTTTTTTACGAAAAAACCGTTACACCTCACCACCGTTACACGACTTTTCGTTACACCTGGTAATAATTAATCGATCGGTTCTACAAGGTTTAAATTGACTAATCTCTGTAGCCTTAATTTTAATTCGACAATTTACACTTTGTATCACACTTTTAACTCCATAGCTCCACTAATTTTATCAGGCATCCTATTTTTTGTTAATATTAAATTAAATGTCAGTATTTTTTCATTATTACTTAGCATAACTCTTCGCTTTTATTTCTCATTTTCTCATTTAGTTACGTAACGTACTCTTCATATTAGATGTTAATTAATTTTTTGTAAATACCTCCGGCAAAAACAAATTTTTCAGGTCTTACATATGTACATACGTAGGCAAGGTGAAAAGTTCTCGGCCTGACAATGAAAGACTGCAATTTAAATTTAAAAAAGGATTTTATTTTTCTACATAATCTCCCTTGAGTTCAACACATTTGGTCCAGCGTTTTTCTAACATCAATATTCCTTCCCGGAAGTGAGAGTCTGGGAGGCTGTCAAAATATTCTTCTACGGTCCTTTCAACTTTTTCATTGGATGTGAATCGCTTTCCAGAAACAAATTTTTCAAAATTTGGGCATAGATGGAAGTCTGAGGGTACCAAATCAGGAGAATAGGGAGGATGGCTGAGCAAATCGTATCCCAAATCCTGCAATTTTCCCATCGCCAACGCACCCTTGCGTGCGGGTGCGTCGTCCTGATGAAAAATGATTTTCTTCTTCTTTAAATTAGGCCTCTTCTCGCCAATTTTGGCATCCAGCTGGTCAAGAAGGTTAGAGTAATATGCACCTATAATTGTTCTGCCTTTTTCAAGGTAATCAATTAATAAGATTCCTTTTGCATCACAAAACACGCTGGCTATGACTTTTCCAGCAGATGCGATCGACTTCGCTTTCTTTGGCGCTAAACCACCGGCTTCCACTCACTGCTTCGACTGCTGTTTCGTTTCTGGCGTGTAGTGGTGGACCCATGTCTCATCCATGATGACAAATCGCCGCACGAAATCGGTCGGATTCTTGCTAAATCGGTCCAAAGGATGCTCCGAAAATCCTTTGCGCATTTGCTTTTGTTCGACATTCAGCAAATACGGCACCCATCTTGCGCAGAGCTCACTCTTTCGCACTCTTTCTTTCGATGTCCCCACAGCCTCAGCTATCTCACTCACTTTCACCCGCCTATCGTTCAACACAATATCAGGTACTTTTGCGATGATTTCTTGGGTGATTGCGGTTTTTGGCCGTCCCTCACGTGGGTCATCTTCGAGGGACGTACGACCACGTTTAAATTCAGCCGCCCACTTTTTAACGGTTGACATCGAAGGAGCAGAGTCCCCGTACACTTCTGTCAACTTCGGATGAATTTACGTAGGGGTTAAACCATCGAAAACAAAGAATTTTATAACAGCACGATATTCGAGTTTATCCATTTAAAAAAAGAACACGCACGACGTCTACTACAAAAATTCTTGCAAACAAACTACTTGAGAGAACAAGTTGGAAGTTTTCATATGAACTAAAGACACATGTGGCCACGCAGGAAACAAATTTCTGTTAATTGTAACGCCATCTCTGTGTCAGGCCGAGAACTTCTCACCTTGCCCACGTATATGCATACTTATATATATATATATATGTATATGTATATTGAAAAGCTACTTTACTAATCAAAGATCTAGCACGGTTGTCTATGAAAAAGAAAAGATGACACTAATAAATTCACAACAAATGACGATCTGCTTTAAAAGCGATAACATTGGGTGTTCATAAATAATTGATGAAAATCAATATCTGCAGATTTTGGTTTTTTCAAATTATCCTAAAATTTAAAAAAGTAAATTCGAAATGAGATTTGCCGCGGGTAATGAATTCGGAACACATTTCCCGTTTAAAAATTTCTCTGTCTTATAATAAACGAGATACCAATGGTGAGTATGGAAATGTTAACACTCGATATACATTTTACATTAACTTGTCATGACGAAAAAAAAATGAAGATATTAACTAATAAAACCTTTTCAGCTTTTTTCGTTGAAATTAGTTCTTTTTGAAGTTAATATATTTTTGGTCATTAAAAGCTTCTAACTTGTTAGCCGTGCATAGGTATGATGTGGTATCGACGATGTAAGTATATTTGTCGATATATAACCCTTTTACACGTAAATTTTCGTATTCTGTATACGTATTTCGACAACTAGGTTGTTATCATCAGCAAATAATTAAAGTGTCGCACCTGAAAAGCCCTCACGAAACAAATCCCGTACACGGTCTGTAGCGTCGCAGGCCAAAACACAGCGTGTGTGTCATAGCGTAATTGTGTGCATTATAGCGCGAAAGTGAACACCAAAACCCCGATCAACGCAGATATATATATATATATATATATATATATATATATATATATATATATATGTATATACGAGTATGTATGGGTGTGTATATGTGACATTACACAAATTAAAATACGAATATTTGGCCTGTAATATAGTAAACGCTCCACGAAAGAATATGAATTTAGTTATTACTTCTTAATAAGAAATTAAGAAACACGTAAGAATAAAAAGTCCAGAAATAGTAAGTCGGGAATTAGTAAATGAGAAAATTATATACATTAATGATAACTATAAAGAGTCAATAGAGTTTCACAAGATGCTGTACTGTTTCCTTAGTTGCGAGCATACTACACGAGGGCTGATCCCTTTGGTCCGTTCCTAACGTATCTATAAAACAAAATAATTATTTACCTTCGCATCGTATTGTAACCCGGTATATATAGACTAACGCTACAAATTTACAAATCTGAACCCGTCAAAGTTTGCCTACACTAGACGCCCGAGGTCAAAAGAGTCACATGTCAGTGTCAAAATGGATCGTGTCGAGCAAACAGGTGTGATTAAATACTCGCGTTTAAAAAAGATAACACCAAATCAAATTCATCAAGGTTTGGTGGATACATTAGGGGAATCTGCAGTATCATATGGCATAGTTAAAAGGTGGTATCGTGAGTATAATTGTGGTAGATAGTCGTGCACAAACGAATATGCAGGTGGAGCGTCCATAACCGTCACCACACAAGAAAATGTTGAAAAGGTCAATGATCTCGTGCTTCAAGATCGACGTGTGACTATTAGACAATTAGTTAAAGGTACTGATTTCTCACACCATGTTGTATATAATATAATTACTGCCGAATTAAACATAAAATATTGTCTGCAAAATGGGTACCACGATTGTTAACAGATGCACACAAGGAAACTCGAAAAGACATTTGGGGTCGTCTTTTAACGTAGTATTGACATGGCAAAGAAAATGTTCTTGCAAGACTTGTGACAACGAATGAGTTTTGAATTCATCATTATGGTGTAGAGACCAAAATACAGAGTAAGGAGTGGAAACATCGAGGTTCACCACCGCCGAGAAAATTCAAGATGCAACTTTCGGCAGGGCAGGTAATGCTATTCGTATTTTGGGATACCAAGGGCATAATTTGAGTAGATTTCCTGCAAAAGGGGGCCACAATTACAGGTGCTTATTATGCCAACTTAATTCCCAAATTACGTGACGCGATAAAAGAAAAATGTCGGGGGAAGTTGGGCAAAGGTGTTCCCTTCCATCAGGATAAGGCACCCAGTCACAAGCTCGCAATTGCAACAGCTGCAGTAGCTCAAGCGGGCTTCGAATTAGTTCAACATCTGTCATATTCACCAGATTTGGCCCCCAGCGATTACTAACTGTTTCCAGTAAACGATTTCCATCAAATAATTATGTTATATGTGCTGTAAATCAGTGGTTTGCAGAAGTGGAACTATTCTTTTTTAGGAAGCATTAAAAACGCTAGAACATCGACGGGAAAATGTGCTAAACTTAATGGAGACTATGTAGAAAAATAAAAGTAAAATATTTGCAAATGGGTTAACATATTATATTGTTCTAAGAGAAAATAAAACTGTTTATATTCTAGGACAAAGAAAATAATTGTGCATTAAAATAGTAGTAATGCCAAAATACTGATCTTTAATGTTTATCACCTCTAGACACCTGTGGGGCAACGAGTTCACCAGTTGCTTACATGTCTCTGCTGAAATTGATTGCCATTCGGATTGGCATATTCTCCACATGTCGTCAATATTTTGCGGTTTAGCAGCCGGTAGTCTTTTTCAATTCCATTCATAAATTTTCAATGGTGTTTAAGTCTCGCGATTATGCCGGCGAACTCAAAATGCGAACGTTACAAATCATGTTTCGCTTTACGAGGAACATGCTTCGGATCGTTATCCTGTGTATATAATCGTCTTAGAAGCATTTCTTTCTCAGCATATAGTAGAACCACAGTTTGTAATATGTTCACATAGACATGAGCACTCAGTATGCCTTCTATCTTGTGTAAAGGGCCTACGCCATACCACCAAAAACACCCTCACAGCATTATGGTTGTTTCCGACTTTTATCGTCTTTTTGGTGTACCGACTTTGAAGTGCTGTCAATAGTGGTCTTCATACGTGTTTTTAGTATGTACTAGAATTAAATAAAATTATCTTCGATTCATCAGGCTGCAGCACAATACGCCATTTTTTTCATTCCATTGTCAAGTGTTCATGAACAAACAACAATCTACATTGCATTTGCCTTTTATTTAATAATGGTACCTTCCTAGGCCTTCTTGCACGCAATTTTCGTTGAATCAATATTCGTCTAATAGTAGAGATGCTTATACAAATGTGTAAATCACTTTTAATCGTAGTTGAATTTGTGAACGCTGTCTTCTTTGCACAAGTTATAATGTTTCTGCTTTCTCTAGGGCTACTTTTCCCTTTGCCACCACGATTTTGTTTCACTTTTCGTCAGTTCTTAGCTTTATCAATTATTTGCGCAGAATGTAAGAGCGTATTTTGTATAAACTTGTAGCTTTTGCCTCTATTAAGTAGATCGAGTGTAATTGCTCTTTTTTCAGAAGAACAATGTTTTGCTCAGCCCATATTACAACAGTAATGGATGATTAAAGAATTGTTGAATTATTCTGCAACAGATAGAACTTTATTCGGCTGCGTTAGTGCGGCCAGCTATGGTACTGCTATTTGAATGTACAGGAAAATAATGCGCATGACTAAAAAGGTCCCCTCCAAATTCGGTACTTTACCCGAAACTACATATATTCAGGTATATTGAATATATATATATATATATATATATATATATATATATATATATATATATATATAATATAGCTGCATCAGAATTGCCCTTTGTAAATGTTATTTACAAGTATTAATTTAAAACTGCTATTTTCTTAGACAAGACTATATATGTATATATATATCAAAGAGCAGAATCAAATATATAATTAATGTTACTATTTATCCTGCAATTGAAATATAACTATGTTGGGTAATAAAGTACTATTATTATTAGTATAAATCATATATCTGTATGTATCTTTTTTTATTTGCCTTTACTTAAAACTTGAATTATTTTTTTAAGCAATGACGAACTAATACCAATATGTGACTCTACTTTAATAAGTAATTTACATGATTATGTTAACTGTAGAATTATTATATATATAATTATAATTACAACAATATTAAACAATCCAAAAACAGACCTATATACTCTTACCAACCGATCGTTTGTTTTAATTCTAGAACGAATTGCTTTATGTTTTTCTCTTAAAAATTAATCGGTTTTATTTGAAGTATTACTTTGCTTTGCCGAGGCTATTATTTATTCTTGTTTCTAATTTCAGTTGTATTTTCTGAACAGAAAATCCATGCACTAGTACATAAAGTATTGTGCAGCTCGGAAAAATGCCTTCGAGACCGCTGAGAAGCCGTTAGCGGAAGCACTTGATACAGTGAGTTCATATTACACAAATAATCAACAAACTCTCAAGACTATTGTGCAGATTCTACTTGAGCAATCACAAGGTTTTGAGAAGATTACAAATGCGATGAAGAGGAACTAATTCAGGACGTTTTATTCTGCTATACTTCTATAATGTAATTCTGATACTGAATAGTACACATTAAATTGTCAATGAACATTAAATGTTAATGAAGCGAAAAATAATTATAATTTAATAGATTAATAATAATTTTTTATAAGTATAGTAATAACAGGATAACTTCGGTTACACAAATACAATATTAGTTATGGCAAGCAAACTTAATTTATAAATAGGTACAAAAAACTAATAAAAGATTAGACAATTTTAATTCTGTAGCGTGGACGGTGGTTTGGCCAATAACATGATCCTTCACTCCATCATGAAGGATCACCGTGGCAGATACTCTCCTCATCACGTGTGCTGTTTAGATATGAGGAGGGCATTTGATACCCTCTCCCTTTTAAGTATCATTAGGGCGCTTGATCGCTTTGGGGTAGACGAGCGCCTGATAAATTACATAAAGTCAAATTACCATGAGAGGCGAGGGTCCACGTGGGCAGAACAGGCACAGGTAAGATACCCTTGAGGAGGGGGGCTAAGCAAAGATATCCACTGTCCCCATACCTCTTCAACCTGGTTCTGGATGAGTTGCTGTTACAGTTTGCCTGATGGGGAGGGCCTAACTGTGGGGGATCAGAAGGTACGGCGTTTGGCGTATGCGGACGATCTCCTGCTATTTGGCCCATCCCAGTCGACAAGTAGGGAGCTGCTTAACTCTGCAGCCATTTCTTTGAGAAGCGGGGTTTAGAACTGAATGTAGAGAAATGCGCCTCGCTCTCGATGAGCACAGTACCTCGCCAGAAGAAACTTTACGCGGTTACGAGACCCTTGCACTATCTGGGCGGTAGACCAATCAAACAGATCTCTCCCGGCTATTTCTTTAAGTATTTAGGCCATGAACACATCTTCGACGGCGATACGATACCGAACGTCGGATACATTTGGCCTCCTCGTCGAGGAGATGTTGCGGAGAATTTTAGCGAGTTCCGCTTAAACCTTTCCAAAAGCTCAATTTGATTAAACGCTATCTCTTACCGGGAGTCTCGCATGCGTTACAGAATCCGAGTAAAGATAGGAAAATCCTACACTGCTTTGACCGCTGGGTGAGGATTTCTGTGAGGAAAATCCTTCATCTTCATAAGTCATCTCCTTTCGCATACGTCCATGCAGATGTGAAGAGAGGATGTTTACGGATTCTTCCGTTTGCGCAGAACATCCCGCGTATTATTGACTCGAGGATAGAGAACTTGAGAACGACGGACGATCTAGCTTTACTGCCTTCTGGGAAACCTGCTTCCTTCCAAAACGACTATTACCAGGGAGGGAACAACTTGACCCTTTATACTGCTTCATGGGTCGCACTTCAGTACTAGCAGGGATTGGATCTTGAATCCATCTCGCTACTGGATCGAGAAGGAATATTGTCAGGCAATTTCAGCTGCGCGGTATCTGCTCCAAACTGCAGAGATTTCATCGAACCGATCGGAAGCCAGAAAGTGTTGTACCGGCTGCAACAAGACGGAGTCGCTGTCGCACGTGCTCCAACATTGTCCAATTAGCCATTGGCCTAGAATTTGGCGACACGACAAAGTCGCCGAATCAGTGGCCAAATGGCACAAAAGAAGGGCTGGGTTGTAACGGCCGAGCCACACCTCAGACTGGACGACGGCAGCCTGACGAAGCCAGATCTCGGCATGACCAAGAATAACTTGGTATTGGAGTGTCATGTGGGTATTAGCTGGGAGGGCCCTAGGTCCTTTGGCGGTATCCATAACGATAAGAGGATGATATACAACCAACCTAATGTCATCGTTGCGCTGTTTTTCAGGTATCCTGGGAAAACGATTCTGTTGTCCCCTATTGTGTGTCGTCGGAGCAAAGGGTATCTGGTGCTGATAACAACGACAGTGTTCCGTAGCTTAAAGACTTACCGGCACTTCAATCGAATTGTTTGGAGACAGTGACTGAATTTGAACTGATATTTGTCATGTAGTGTAAATGGTTTATTGTGTCTAATGTGGTGTTTTGATGTTTAACTTTAAATCCGTATGTTGTTATTTAATATATTTGACAGTTGATTAAGGTATAAATAAAACCATGACACTAAAGGAATCTTCTTGAAATATCCCTGTACTAATATTGATTTCACCTATTATTATGTGGTCTTGTTTTGTTGTTAAGGTTCTCTAGGATTAAATACCTGTCTATAAAAAAGTGTTGCACAGTGAAATAATAGGATGACATGCTTAAGAGATCTTAAATGAGAACGGTAGAATTACGTAGCTAGTTGAACTTAAAAATAACTAACACCAGGATATGCAGTTAAAGATATACGTATATCGATTTACATATATGGAAAAGACCAAGTGCAAAGCAAAAATAGATTATGGATTACATGATTGTTAAACAAGAAACCAACTTGTCAGACATAACTGTACTTTAGATACAACAGAGCTGATTTACCGGCTCTATTGTATCTAAAGTTGCTCAACTTATGTAGAATGAAGGTCATAGCATTAGCTTAAACAATTATTATTTACATAATTTAAAACGATATCGATGCCTTTATTAAAAATACGTGAATTAAGAATAATTTATTTGTCATGTGCCTATATTACAGATACATTATCAAAATAAATAAATAATATAGATTGTTAGTGTAATATAGATTGTTAGTGTAATAATACATAAATAAATGTTGTGACAATACAAGAATAAACTGAGGATACTCTGTACACATTAAATAACGTCAGAATATTATTAATATATATTAATTAACCTTTTCTATATCCAAAAAAATTTCTCCGATAGGTGACAAAAGTAGCGACTGGTTGTGTAACTTCATTTCAGGATTTTTTGAATTCAATTTGTATTTGTAATTCTTTAACATCATCGCCATGCCAATTTTAGCTTGCATTATGCCAAAACGCATCCCAATGCAGATCCTGGGTCCTTCGCCGAATGGCATATATGCACAGACGTGGCGATTGGCTTTATTTTCAGGTGAAAATCTCTCAGGATCGAATTTTTGTGGATTTGGATAATATTCCGGGTCATGTTGCACACCTTGTAATGGAATTAATAACTTGGTACCTTTTTTCAGAATAAGATCTTCTCCAGGTACTTTAAAGTCTTTTGTCACCATTCTGTCTAATGTTGCCACAATGGGATACATCCTTAATGTCTCTAAAAAGTAAAATTTAATTAATTTGTTATTAAGTAATTTAGTCAATTGAATTGATTGACTAGTATATTAAAGAAAATCAGTAAATACTATACTAATAGAAAGTAATAAAATAATTATGCTAACCATCAAAAACTTGGCTTAAATAAGTCATCTCCATTACGGCTTCATACGTTACTTTGCCATTGTACTTCTGTAATACTTTGCGAACTTCTTCGCGTACTTTGTCTTGAATTGCTTGATCTCTAGCCAAATGATAGAAGGCAAAGGTCATTGTAGAAGATGATGTTTCAAATCCAGCCAGGAAAAAGACAAAGGCCTGTGCAGCAATTTCTTCAAACGTAAAAGATTCTTCCCCGCTTTTTGCACCACTTTTAATATCAACTAGCAGTTGAACGAAGTCATTTCTTTTGACTTTACCCGATTCTCTATGTTCAGTTATATTTCTTATAACGTCTATATAAAAGTCCGTCATATGTTTCGGAAAAACTCTCACCCCCAATACCCTACAAAGTTTTGGAAAACTGAGAAAAGCAAACACCCTTAGGGCTCTCGGGAGATTTCCTTTAAAAAGTTTTCTAGTATGAGTTCTAAACTCGTTATCAGGATTTGCGAAAGCGTCACAGTCTAATCCGAATGCGCAGGAACCAATTACATTGGTAGTGAAAAGCGCGCCAATTTCTTTTACGTCGACAGGTTATTTTTGAAGACATAGTTTATCTATTTCATTTTCTAGTACAACTGCGCAATCCATGACAGTTTGAAACATATATTTCATTTTGCCCGACGTGAATGTGGGCCTTAATCTAGTTCTTAATGATCGCCATTTGTCACCTTCTATACTAAACAAATGTGCACTTAATGGATCTGCCTTCTCGTGGTAGTACACACCTCTATCGACGAAATGTTGAAAATCTTTAATCATAATGCATTTCAGCAATTCTAAATCAACTGGAACGAAAACTGGTCTCAAAGAAGAAAATATGCCTCCATATTTGTATCCCTTTGCTTTAAACTCGTTGTAAATATCGGTTACCGTAGCATGGAAACCTTTCTTTATTGCCCATGGTGCTTCGAAATTTCCCATAGGTAAACTGGGCTTTAAGTATGGTACATTCCTGTTCTCCCAATATTTGAAATTCCACTTAATGAAATAGATTAAAGAAGCTAATGAACATAGTAATACCGCAAAAATCTCCAACCAAGTGATCTCCATTGTATCCTGAAAAAAAGTACATTTAAATTAGGTAAATATGAAATAATACTCTTCTGAATCAATAGCATTTTGCATGATACAATTTTGGGCAAATCTAACCATAATATTGTGAAGCAATGGACTCAGATGTAGAGACACTCTGCAGAGCAAGATTATATTCGAATAACTAACCTTACTCTTGGTTTTAACTGATACTGACTTCACCGTTCTGTATAGGAACAGTTAAATCGCATTCGCACAGGATATAGCAAATGTGCTAATATGTTATATTGACGGGCTAGAGTAGAATCTCCGAGTTCTGACTGTGGATTTCCAAATCAAACCATGTGATATATGATCACGGATTGTTCACATTGTGCCTCAATAGGAGTCCTTCAGGTACGATGTGCTTTAAGTGCAATTAAATGTTTCACAATTTAAACGTAGATGTATAGTTTGTGTCTTTTATGTAAGCATCTTTTTTTCTACACTTTGTATTGTATTGTAAAGCATCCATACACTAAATAAATAAATCTTATACTACGAACTTTTTATACAGGCTGGCATAGACAGTGCCTTTATCATTAGGATCTCGTAAATAATATGAAATACAGTATATAATATTATATAATAGTAATATTTTATTTACAATAAAAAGAAGTATCTCTTGTTAACTTTAAGTGTTATTATTTTTAATTGCTATGAGTCAATATTCAATTACGAATTTAAATCATTAATATTTTTGTAATATAATGTCTTGTTGCATTCTAGTTGTAATAGTAATTATTTCCTCATGTGCAATTTTGTAGGAATTTATTAAATGAAAGAGTTTCGCCAAAAGCAAAGAGAAAAATGAACCTAATAAAACTGTCATAAAAAACAATAAAATACTTCAAAGTTAAAAAACTTACTGGTTTTCGTTGACCACTTTTAATGAATACAATACATCTAGATAATTATTAATAACACTTTGCTCTCAATGCAAGGACTGAAGCTCGTACGACTTCATTCCAATTTATTTTCAGCTAATTGCTTATGTCAGCATGATTTAATTTTTAAGAAACACAATATTAGATGACAATATACTCATTAATCAACACTTGCAAAATTTCGAGATAAATAACGTATCATTGTACAGTCATTACCTTGAGAAGTATGACTTGTACGTATATACATAATACTGACAGTATCAGTAATGTTAATATCTGTACTTATCTTCCAATACTTATAATATTAATAAAACTAATATTTTTTGCCTAATATAATGTAAGTGTATAAATTAATGTGTATGCTTCCAATATGTTAAAGAAGAACAAAATATATATGGGAAAGGTTTTGGGGCGTGCTCACAAAAGGACCAGAAACAAGAGCAAGTTCAGCTATACAACTATTTAAGAAAGTCTGAGGAGTTCGAAATTTGATAAATTAATTCGTTTCAATAAACGAAGACAGTAGATGATATACCAAGACCATTGCAACCACCCTAATCTGGATACAGAAAGGTTGATCCATTTATAGCAAAGGGACTTACTTCTAACGTCTACGAAAATGATTTTAGATTAACACCGAGAAATGACTATTGTAAGAGGACAATGAACCAATAGATAGCATAGTGATGGCGCAGTGAGATGGAACTTGCAAGACCTAACAAATTTCATGAGCACGCTGATCACGCTTTATTATTTTATTCTTTACACTTAGCAGTATTGAAGAAGCAGTTGTCAGTGATCAAACTCATCTAGGGTCTATTTTTAGAATCTTCACGTCATTGGTTACATACAATTTCTATTAAATGTTACGTATTATCTTGAAGGAATCAGGATTAAAATTAACAATGTGGTTTGGCCTCTTTTTGATTGATCTTTCGTACTTAGTTAGAAGAGCTTATGATAATTTAAGGATATTATACGGGATCAGACATTATTAGGATGATAGTAGACGAGCAGGAGCCAATATAAAATCTCATACAATATCTCTACTTTTACAATCTTCACATCATCGATCACTCACAAACTCTTTTAAACTGAACGTATTGGATTTTGCACTTGTTAAATCAACTGTACGCGAAGATATCGAAAATAGGATCAAAACGAGAGTAAAAGATAAACAGCTGTGGTTTTGTATTGAAACGACGAATCGAAAAAAATTTTCTTGCACTTATTAACAACGTATAGTGAAGCATTTTAAGCCGATATTTCCAATTTTATTATCTAGCAAAAGATTAGAAAATGTACTGGCGAAGTAATTACGAGGGTAGTGCCCCACTATACAATATACAAATTTCGACTTTCAACTAATCAATTGTTGATGCTTATGAGCGATGGCGCTACAACAATGCGTTCCGTGTGCCATTTTTTTAAAGAAAACTGAGAAAGACTTTTATTTGTAACGTATAAACTTCGCGGTTACCGCAGAAAATATTCGAGAATGCTTTCCAGGTGTGGATACGCAAATATTAAAAAGGTGTTTTTGAAATCTTCCAAACGAATTCGAGAATTTCACAGAAAGAGTCTCCGGTGTTCACAAACTATCAGAGCTTTTTCTTACACGTTGAAGAACATGGTTAAAGGCGACTTTTTATTATTCTCAGTATTTCGATTAAATTAAATCTGTGATTCTACAATTCAATCCTGACGAAGCTGTAGCTGTTAAGGAGAGCCAGATAAGATTTCAAAATACTTCCGTTTAAAGAGATTTAAAAACTACTTCCGACAATTAAAAGAATTACTTGACACAAAAGGAAATAACATATTTATAATAATGAATGGAGTCAGTTGACATAGTGGACAAAACAGATCGATTGCTGCACAATATAATTGACACAAAAACCGGTTGCATAATTGAAAAATTCAATAGCGTTTTAAAAAAGGATTCAGAATTTACAAAGTAGCAACAAACTTGTAATAGTGCATCAATAGATCCGTAAACTAATTTAGATGAATGTTTTAATTATGCCTACGTTACAAATATAGATGTCGAACGGCTTTTGTCAAAATATAAGAACATTTTTTAATCACGACAAACAACTTTTATTGATAAAATGTGGATACATGTAATGTTGAAAACCTATTTCGAATCTTATTCAACTTAATACTACGTAATAATACTTGTAAATAAGGTAACTATTACATATATAGTCTGCTGTATGCTATATATTTGTTGGTACATACATACATCTGTACTTACTACAACGAATTCCATCCTGTCGCGCTGATATTAACTGACCGCACTAGTTATAACTCTTTCCATGTGATCTACAACCCTTACAGCCACCAATCTTCACTCATCGCCTTGTCAGCTGCAATTGTGTTATATGTGATTGATTCGAGTTTATTATTAAAGAAAGCATTTTCTTCTATGTACTGTTTATATTGCTTTTATGTTTTTATTCTCTTATTTTCGTTACTTACATTATAACGCATATTTACACATGATTTCAGATAGGCAGGCAGTTGTTTACCTTTGTGTATTACTGTATTTTTAAATTAATGAATATGTATATCTTGCAGAATGGATACTGTGAAGATACTACTTTATCATTTATTTTAACATTTTTAAGCTTATTTAGTTTCTACTTTTCTCTATTACTCGACTTATACCAGTAGACTATAGATCACGACGAGTTTTAAATATCTTTTTTGGCTCTTAATCAATTTTATTCAGTTTTTTTACACAATAAAGGTAAATAATGGGGTAAGTTTTTATTATGTACAAAAAATTATATCCTTTAGAAGACCTCGCGAAGTCGAACTCTTTCCTAGGATTGCTGCGTGATTTTCGTTAGAGTCACATGCTGCAGTTGTATGATACTTTGCGCCTTTTTTACATACACTCTCTTTTTCAGGTAACTTCATAAAAATCTGATGCTGTCATCTGAGAGTTAGTAGACTATAGATCTCTTTGAAACTATTCGTTCTCCGAATTTGTTTCTTAGAATCTCCATTGCGGCTCCAGTAGTATAGCATGTAGTTCCATCTTGGCGCATAAAGGCGTATCATATTTTCCAGAATTTCGCGTGCCCAGTTACAGTGGCTGCGTGGACATTTTGTATTTTCGAAGATTTTCAATAATTTGCTGTGTGGTTATACCACATCAGACAATCACTTCTTCAGGATATAATTTATTCTCGCATTCCAAGTACTTCAAATGTTGCAGTTTTTCTGTGACGCTTGAGTGCGTATTTGCTCCTTGATATATTTCAAAATATATGTGACATGTAATCCGTTTGGGGTGGTACAAACTCAATTTTTTAAGCATTTTGGATTTGATTTTTTCTACACTTAACCATACGCGCACCAGTAAATGGAAACGCTTGTTCGTATATTGCAACTTCATTTTATCTGAGTAGTGATAGACAACTTTTCCAATTCTTTCATGTAATATGTGAATTCTGAGAACGTTACCAATCTTTTTCTCATATTCAGGTACACCTGTGTGTCATCACTTTTAAACTCATCCGTTTTTTTAAAAATTTGTCACGTGATGTGGATCTATCAATGGAATGAGTTTTAGTTATCGAAGACCAGTACATTCTAATTTGTGGGTATTTTAGACAAGCCATCAGAGTTTATTTTTTTACTTCAGTCAAAGTTAGAGCAATTATAAATATTTCCAAGTACAGCTTTGCCAAATGCAAACGCAATCATTGGTGAAACGAATTTATCCATTTTTTCCAAGTCATACGTTTAGTAGTAGACGCAGCTTTCTGTTCGTTTAGTTGCTTTGCGATATCGCTAAACAATTGGTTATTTGTGTCACCTTTATTCGTCCCTTTGAGCTCTGGATTATTTTGAAGTGTTATCTTTTGGGTCTCATTCGATTCTTCTAAATCTATTTCTCGTGAATCAATTAAGGGAGTTGGCCTCATTACTGTATGATCAAAATGGTTTAACCAATCTTCCGAAGCGTTTTCCTATCTGTTGGCTATAAATTGAATTTATAGCAGTTAAAGTAATTTGTCGCATCTTGCCCTGGTTATAAGTGTGTTTTATCACCGAAAATTGCTACAACATAAGCCATTATTTTATACAATTTTGTTGGCATAACAATCTGCAGTCCCTTTAAATGGACGGCTGTTATTTAAGTTTGAAACTGACACCAAAACAGTCTAGGATATTTTCTAAATACATATACATATAAGATCTTCATGTAATAAAACATACAACATATAAATGTAGTGCTATCATATCTGATACTCTGAAAGGGGGCCGTCATAACAGTTCCTTCTCACACAATTTAGCTGGTTTTTAATCTTTCATTTACTGTAAAGCACTTTCTTTTATCATTAAACAGTCTTAAACGTATCTTTTCTGATACTATATTTTAAAGATTGTTCGTGATGGAGACGAAATCAGAAATAACTATTATTTTTTGCCTTTGATTGTCATATCAGTGACGGCTTCCTTTGGAACATCAGCTGCTCTTTTATCAACCGTCGGATAGTACTTTATGTTTAAACTGTTCCTGAAATTTATTCAAATTGATTCTAACAGACTAAAACTACAAGGAAATTGCTAAAATGTATCGGTACAAATTGATATTTTAACTCAACTTAAAATGTAATAAATACATTTTTATAAGTTCAAGAAATTTCAAACGAACTTTGTGGACTATTTGCAAACGAAAGTATTTTGATCCATGTTTTGTTCTTTATTGGGATTGTGGAATATAAAATCTCACAATAAAGAAAACCTGACAATTTCTGAGATACATACACACTAATTGTATTTAGAAATAGGGTAATCAATATGTGATAATACCTATCCCTTATAAAATCATATTTAACTTTTCTGTAATGAATGTATCTACACCTCTATATAGAGAGATGTTACGTTTTTATTAAAATTTTAAACATTCTATAAACTGAATTAATATGCATAACATGTGGTTTCAGTTGCCCAACAAATTTTCCCCACATTTGACTGTCGTTGCCTATTACATGGTTATTTTTATTTTAAAACTTAGTCTAAATACTCAGTGTATGTAAATTGTTTTTTTTTTGGAGGTAGAGAACTTTAAATTAAAATAAAATACAGAAAAATGTTTTTAGTATACCTGAAATTGACTTTATTTAAAAGATAATTTCATCGCATTAATTCCTAAATATGATTTCGGGCATTTGGCCGCTGCGGCTGGCGCATACATAGCGTAATCTGAAGGTCCAATTTTCGCGTCGAATGTTGGCTTCCAAGTGCTCAATGTTTGAGATTTATCAGCAACTTTACATATTCCCAGAGAAAATTATCTAATGGCGTCAAATCGCATGAACGAAGTGGCCAGTTAACAGGTCCATTTCGTGAAATTAATCGTTCGTCAAATGTTTCTCTCAGTAAATTAATTGTACCGAGCGTTGTGTGGCATGTGACGACGTCCTGCTGAAACTGCATGTCTGCAACTTTTAATTAACTAAAAGTTAGTAATCATGTCCTTGTACCGTTCACCGTTGACTGTAACCATCACCATTTTGGAAGCTGTATGGACCAATGAATCCACTGGTTCATAAAGTGCATCAAACGGTGACTTTTTCTGGATTTAATGGTGTTTCGACAATGGCTTGTGGATTATCATCGCTCCATATCGACAATTCTGCTTATTGACATAGCCATTTAACCAAAAGTGTGCTTCATCACTGAACAAAATTTCCAAATGAAGTTGTGGATCAATAGCAATGTTTCCTCCGGCCCATTCACCAAATGTACGGCGCGAACGACGATCGTGTGCCTTCAATTCCTGTGCAAGCTGAATCTTGTAAGCACATAAACCAAGATCTTTACGCAAAATTCTTCATAAAGTGGATGAAAACGAGTTTAGTTGTTGAGCACGATGACGAATTGACGTATTTTGATCAATACTACGCTGCACACTATCAATCGCTTGTTGTGTGCTCACTGTAGGACGGGATACGTATTATCGTTTCGAGAACCATCAAATGCACATAATGCCCGATGAGTTTCTCCAATTGAATCACGTTTTTCAAAATAAATTTGGACAATTTGCAAAAGTTGCTCTGGCGCGAGTCTGTTCATAATGAATTGCCAAACCAAACTAACTCCAAAGGAACCGACAATTGTCAAAAAGGCTATCACAGAAAACAGTATTACCAATTTAAAGTTCGCGCCTTCAAAGAAAAACACTCTTTATATACGCAGAATTTATTGAAATAACATTTATACTTTATAATTTTGGAATTTTACTTTACAGAATTGAAAGAAATGTCTAGTAATATTTATATAAGCCACCTAAAAATTTAAGAGTGGAATCTACAGAAAATTCCTGCAACTATTGGGGGCGTGTTAAAAAATGAGGTACCTGAAAACTACCAAACATTTTCAGGTTCTCCGAGTTACATTGTTTCGATTAGTTACATCCAAATAATCATCCAAAGAGGATGTCTTTAGGAAGACTGGTCTTGCTAATGGTATTAGAAAATAAACTAGTAAAATATAATTTGCGAATGGGGGTGGCGTATCATTGAAAAAGGAAAGATTTACAAAATTTCACATACGATATAGCTTATAGAAATAATTTGGAAACTCCGTTAAAATCTGAATTCTTTGGGAAATCATGGCTAGATCATTTTCTAAAACAGCACGAATCAAAATTACCTGTTCGCAGTTCAACTGGAACATCATTTGCACGAGCTCTCGGATATACAAAGGAAAATGTTTAATATTTTTCGATATTTTAGAAAAAGAATATGAAAAAATGATATTTTTAAAGCTCTATTTACAATGTACACGTAACTGCTTTTAACGTCATCAAAACAAGGTTACAAATGTAATTGGATTGAACGGCAAATGGAAAATGGAAAGTTGGATTTCAACAGATCCTGAAGGTATAGTTACAATATTTGCTTGCAGTATGGAGTGGATAATTCGTTCCGCTCATGATTAACTTCCCTAGGAAGAATATGAAGTTCAACTAATGAGGGATGCATTACAACATAACAAGTTCGGTACAGGAAAGTAGCTTCACAAAATAGTTTCAAGATTTGATTGACGCAACCAAATCAATCTCTTTTGATTCTTGGTGGATATTACAATCGTACCAGAAACTTAGTATTGATATTGGTAGAGAAAACTTTTTAGCCATTGTTTCGTTTCTCATAACCTACAATCATTGGATTAAACTTTTATGGGCTTCTGTAAAATTTCCTATAACGAAGTTGAATGCTGGACTCTATGCAATAACACACAAAAGACCCATTTAATATAAAGGAAATTCTTGCTTGATAGCTTCTTAAAAATTTTCTATAACGAAGAAGTTGAATGCTGGATTCGACGCAATAATACAATAAAGACCCATTTTATATAATGTAAATGCTTACCCAAAAACACAGTGGAGAAGTTATCAAGTTACCAGAATACATTTGTTAAACAAAATATGTTTTGAAATCTAGATTTTATAATAGCCAAATTAGAGGCAACAAAAGCAAGTGGACAAACGGAATAGTTACGAAGTTGAAAACATGAGATGGAAGAAAATGTTCCAGCTGTAAATATACTACTAGTTCATCAATTAATAAGACTACATTTGTATCACCTTTTACTGTCTCTAGTTGAGCTTAAATATTCTACAATTTCATTTGTCGAAAATAACGGAGATAATGTTAATGGTTTGAGCAAAATATTTCCTGAAAGTTATGATGTATTTTATATTTTTTTGTAAAGGACGTTTCTTAAAGGATCCTCGCGGAGAAAACTAAGTTCGGTATCTATCTTGCAATTTCTGAGCACATGAAGAGGTCCCAGCAGTAGAGAAAAACGTTAATAGTTGTAATTTAATTATGGTTAAAATTTATTGCCTTAGCATGTCTTTTATGCCACATGAATAAAGTTGTCAATAAAGTAAAATGGCCTTGTTATTAGTAACTGTTTTTTTGCTTGACTTTTTGACCTGCGCTGTATAATTGCTTTATGTACAGATATAGGTTTGGTTCAAGAAGATAACTATGTATATTCTCTCTGGAATTCGATTGCATGCTTGCAACTAATTATAGATCTTTATCTAAAAATTTTGATTTTAATCTACAATGAAGGCAAAATAAAAATGATATTCCATATTTCAACCAGTTATTCTAATGTGTTTATAATCTAACATAATTATTTATTAATAATACATTATGAGAATTCAATATTTTAGTATCTGATAACTTATCGTCCGCTCGAGTATATTCAAAAAAGTATTAATAACAGTATTAAATACATCTAATGAAAAATAATGCGGTACCAAACACTATCTGTACTGTAGGAATTTCTTAACAATAAAATTTATATACTTTGATAAGAATCGCCGAAACAAGTGGCGAATAAGCATGAATTGACATTTATTAGTTCAGGAATTAACCAAAATAGAAATATTAACTCGCAGTTTTCCAATCCCTATTATATTGATTTCAAATATTCATTATCAATAATGCGATTATTATTAGTAGAGCAATGATTATGCGTGGGTTGTCTTTTATGTTTTGCATATAAAACTGGAATAAAACAGTAGATTGCTTTTAAAGGTTTCATTTTTTCGAAGTATTCTCCACGAAGATTAATGCACTTTTGCATGCGCTTCAACCAACTCTGGAAGTAGTTTTCCACTCGTGTGTCGGTACAGTCAAAATTATGTTTTTGAAAACATTGACTGTTCCTTCTAACGAATGGAACCACGCAGTCCGTTCTTCATTTTCGGAAAGGTAAGAAAATTGTTGGGACCAGGTTCGGACTGTACAGAGGATGGTCCAATAATTCGACATCTTGTTATGTTTAAAATTCAATTGTCTTGTGTGCTGTGTGAGAACTTGCATTGTCTTTGTGAAGGATGATTCCTTGGGGTTGGTTCTTTTGAAGCTCAGCGATGACTTGCGGTAAACAAATGGTTGTATACTAATCGGCAGTAACAGTTCTTCGATATTGTAGAGGAATTGTTGCTACATGACTTGCTTTCCAGACAAATGTCACGTACATCTTTTTGGAGACACTTCGAAAACGGATGACTTTTATCGGCTGTTCTTCAGCTTGGGATACCCAAACAGACGACTGGGATTTGTTCTCTGGCTCGTATAAGTAAATCAATGATTCATTACCACTAACAATGTTGTACACGTTTTTAGAGTTACCGGCGTTGAAGCCATTTAGAGTTTTTTGACACTAATTCACTCTAGCTGCTTTCTGTTCCTCGGCCAACACATCCGATATCCAACGAGAAACTATTTTTTTACACACATTTCTTTATGCAAAATTTTTTGAATTGAGGTCTTCGAAAGTTTCAATAATTCTTTGATCTAGCGACATGTTACGTCGACCTTGAGTGACGGCAGTTTTTGGTGAATTTGTTCTTGGATCGTCACTAAAACTAATCCGTTAAGGTTTAAATTCTCCATACCAAGAAGAAAAGGTTGACTGATGTGGTGCTTCATTGCCGAAAACAGAAACCCACTAGGCGAAGCATTCTTGTTCAGATATTTGTCTTCGAAAATTATAAAAAATTATTCCGCGAAAATGTTCTCGATTTAATTCCATTTTTCAACTAACTTGTCAACTTTGAGAGTTAGTTGTAGCTAGAACACTACACGTATTGCAATGAAACCTTGGATTTAAGTTAAAGGAAGACAGACGTAACTTTAAGTACTGATATTTGATTAGTGGCGTCCTCTATGTCCCACTATGCAAAACTTAAAAGACATCTCACGTATGACAATACATGTATATTTCTAAATAATCATTAGTTATCAATGTATCTACACACTTGAGTGCGTATTGTTAAATGATAATTTATATAAGTGTATGTTGATTAGCAAGGCATAAATTAGGCAAGTTTTTATTTCTTAGGCATGAATTCTTATTGCACGATTAAGTCTATAAATATAAATAGAAGCAAATAATAATAATAACGAAGATGAATTATGTAACAAAATGCAGAACCAACCGAAATTAAACATTTAAAAATCAATCTCTTTTACCATTATTTTGTGGGTTTAATTTTATCGATTGATAGCAAACGTATATCCCTTTTTTCGTGTTCAATTTCGTTACTTAAAAATGTTAATAATCATTGATCAACCGACACGGTTTACTAACTGCTAAGATAATGTATACTTAGGTATATCTATTCAAAATTACAGCAGTTTCGTCGTTTTCAATGGCGCGTCTGATCAAGCAGCCCAAAAATTAATATACCGCCAGATTATAAGGACGACTCTGATATTTATAATGCTAATAATTTATATAAGCCGCTATAAAATAGACAATCTATAGAATTTGAGAATGATAATGTTAGCACCCAATATCAGAGATAAAACAATACTTTATTATTATGAAACTGAATATCCGATTGTTAAAATTGAAGTCAAAAAAAGGCCATAATTCTAATAGCGGTTGAACTATGCGAGAAATTCCGTTATCGTCATAAATAAAGCTTTCAGGAATCCTCAGCGTGCCATAGGCGTACGCATCGCAAGAGGTGTGATAAAAACAATAATAAAGGTAACTAGTAACAAACGCGCTAAACTGTTATAAGTAATTATAACACTGTATAAAATACTTGTCCTCTTGACTAGCGTGATGAACTAGCATCATAATTATCACCACGAATTAGGGACAATCCGTAAAACCTTGTCAGCATCAGTTAGGTTTCCATTCGCTGTAGTGAAAATATGTAGTTTTATTATTTTGATCCCGTCCCAATTTTCGTTAACTTTACTGTACGTAGCAATTTAAACTTCTTGTGAAATTTTTGTCTAATTTTACAGTCACCAATCGATCCCTCGGAATTTCTAATTTCCAAATTTCCATTATATTTAATTAATGTAGTAATGTAATGTATTGGAATTTATTTATATTCATTACACTAAAGTAGAATACTATTCTATAATCTTGATATTCTTTAATGCAACTATCTACAATGATGATGTTTTTTTTACTTTATCAGATTTGGAATGAGAATAAGTTGAGGAGAACAACGTAATGCGTAACGATAATTAGCGAGAAAGCAGGTACGCATTGCAAACGTTAACCTTGCCGATTTACGTGGTATACTGAATCGTAGAGGAGAAATCAAGAAATTGGAAGAGACGAGAAATACTAATACGGCTATGAGACTTGAAGGGAGGTATTAAGACAATATTGTTTCTAATTTGTCTTTCTTATGAGTAATTTGTCATGGAGGTTGCTAATGCATGATGATATTTGTCAATTTAAAATTTGAGTTTGTCAATTTTTATTCAATATTTTGTACTTATTAAATGAAAGAATTTTTCATCTATTCCACCTGGAAATAGAAAAATTGTTGAAAATATCGTAAATAATTTATCCATTAAGTCTCGTAGCAATTATGAAAAGCACTTGAAATTTCAAGAATGGTGCGTTTTGCATCTGGCAGTTCAACTTCACATTTTTTATGTTTGGGTTTGATATGAAATTTCAATTAATCTTACTAGTGATCAAAGCACTTCTCATTTTCTTCCGGGATGACAGGTTAGGATCGGTTGAAGTAAGTACGCATCTACGTACCGACAACTAGATGTGAGCGAAACGAATATTAACAATCGGCGGAAAAAGAAAAATAAATAATTGTAAAATTTTTGAAACGCTTACCTTGTCTATGGCTGTTTATTACGGAGCGCGAAATGGATAACTTTGGTTAAAAGTTTGCATCATTTGTCTCCATATTTGCCTCGGCCAATGACGTTCGCTATGATGAAAAAGTGTTCTAATACATAAATTGACATCTAGTGGCCTAAGGCACGCATAATTAAAACAATCTTTATACATAGATGACGGATGTGATTAAGCCTTCTGTATTTGTCACCAAATTTTAAACTAAAAATAGAAATAAGACATTTTGGCGGTACTGAATAAAAATGTAATGACAAGCCGTATAAAGTATAACACATTTAATTACCGAACTCATTAAACAGTAATTGTGATACTTATTATTGCTAAAAGGACAACTAAATAACAGCCAGTATAACTTGCAAAGTAATCCTTGCTAGTATACTGTACAAAGTATCTTGTAAATAAATGTTGATAATAAAAATAAATGTGATTATTTTAGTGTATATCTTTAAATCGTTCACGTAGGCTAAACTGGGCTAGCGAACGAGGAGAGAGGATTGTTAATAAACAAAATGAAATGAAATGGTTCTAAACTGCAACACTGAGATACACCAGATATTTAAATGAATTCGTGAAAGTAAAAATCATATTATGAAGCACAGTAAATTTATTTCTTGCACATATATATATATATATATATATATATATATATATATACCGTGCATTCATTTTATCTCGCTACGAAAACTGTACCACATTATATTCGGGTCTAGCTGCCGAATACCGATCAGAATGTAAAGTGGAGGGGCGTGAGTCATTTGAGTCACGACTATAACTGACTACTCATCGTACTAGCTGCAGCCCCACCACTAATTTGACTGTAGGCGTATCGATATCGTATTAACGGTCATTCGTGGTTTGCATTTGGGAGAGTGTGTTACGGTAAGACCTTTACATTTAAATATTTTTTTAATTATATTACTTTGATAATGTATACATTGGAAGAAAAAATTCAAATGATAACATGGGCTTTGAAAGGTAATTCTTTACGGCGTATTCAGCGCCTTTTCTCTGAAAAGTATGTAGATCGTCCCTTTCCTGCATTAACAACAATATCATTTGTAGTTAAATATTTAAATCAGAAGGTTGCATTTTGGGATGCAAATGTCATAAAATACGGAGAATAAATAACGATAAAGAAATGCAGGAAGTAATGGTGTGTGCAATGGTCGAAGAAAATTTCAATATTACTATATCTAAAATATTAGAAGAGATAGGTATTAGCGTGGGTAAAGTTCATAAGATATTAAAGAAAAATAAATACACATCCTATAAATAATAAACTCATCAGGAAATTTTTCATGCTGATCAACACCGCAGAATGAAATTTTGTGAAACTGTAATAGAACGTGTAAATGCGAATGAACAATTCCACGTTTGAATCCACGTTTCTGTTGCACGGTAAACACAATCCGTCGAATCTTCGATATTGGTCTATTGAAAACGAGTATCGACAATTGAATATGGGGACACAGTAACCTGAAAAATTGAATGTTTGGGCTGGTATTTATGGGAATAACATTATTGGTCCATTCTTTATCGAAGGAAATTTAAATGGGGAAATATATTTGAAACTTCTTCGAAACGACATTGTCCCTGCTTTGAGAATTATTAATCCCAATTTAGAGAACGTATGGTTCCAGCATGATGGTTGTCCGACCCATGGAACTAGAATTGTGAATGAATATTTAAATAATATATTCCCCCAAAGAGTTATATCCAATAGCGGTACAATTCGCTGGCCACCAAGGTCACCAGACTTAGCCCCCTAATAACTTTTTTTATGGGGTTACATAAAATCAAAGTTATATTGGCATCAAGACGAAAGGGGTAATAATTTGGAAGAATTACGGGCTAATATCGAACACCAATTCCAAATTATTAATCCTCTTGTACTGGCCAACGTTCGAAATGGATTTTATAATAAATTTTGGTACTGTTTAGCGCAAGCAGGAGGACATTTGAGAATTTAATTAATTGAATTTATTTTCTGTATTTAAAAAGTATTTTATAAGTTTTGGCAAGTAGTATTTATTTTCTATTTAAAGAGTATTTTTTAAGTTCCGAGAAGTCATTTTATCTTTTAGCTTCTTTAAGAGTTTTTTTTAATTTTTAAACGTTTTATTAGAAAACGTCTTTTAGTTTAATGCGAAACTTATTGTAAAAATACCTAATTGTACAGTTAAAAGTAATTATAATTTATTAATTTTTGGACGTAAGCAATTTGGACAGTCAGTGATAGACCTTCCGCCAAGTACGCAACTACCTAATCTGTAATCTGTAGTCAGTCGTTGTTGTGATTCAGATTCGCGCCCCACCACTTTACATTCTGATCGGCATTCGGTATCTAGACCCGAATATAATATGATACGGTGTTTGTAGCATATAATATATATATATATTTTATGCGTTTTTTTTGCGGCAGTGTTAATATAATGTATCTCGAATTTAGGAATAACTTCCTTAAACAAATACAATACAATTCAATAAATATCACACCAAACTACAACTTACAATTGAAATAGAAAACAATCGTGAAACAAATTTTCTGGATATAACTTTAATAAACCACAATAAAATACACAGTAAATTATACCATAAACCCACAGCATCAAATAGATACCTAAACTACAACTCATGTCAATCAATACAACACAAAAAAATGTAGTAAAAGCAATAAAAATAGAACAATAAAATTAACTGAAGCAGAATACAAACATTAAGCGATATTAGAAAAATATTAGGTCAAAACAACTATCTACCAACATTCATAAACACCATCATCAAAGAAGATTACAAAAATATTATAACACTAACAAAAGAATAAATGTTAATGGCAAGGTAAAGAATTATAAATAAGTATATACAGCTGCCCTACATCCGACACCCTTCAGAAAAAATTAAAATCTTAATTCCATATGACATAAAAGTAGCATATAAAAATCATAACAGTTTCAATAATCTGCTCACACAAAGAAAAGATAAAATACCCCAAAATAAATGCCTATAAAAAGTGTTGCATACGTGTGTCTATCTTAAAAATTTTAGTATTTGCTTTTTGTAATTTGTAATGCTTTCTTGTAGTTACTAGATTACTGTTACAGTAAAACCTGTGTTAACGGCCACCTGACTAAAGCGGCCACCCGAATCGACTATAAGGAAATTCCCATACACAAATACCCGTTAATTACGGCTACCTTTAATTTACCTGCCAATGTCGGCCGGAATATTTATGACATGTATATCTTTATTGACGGAAATATCTAATACAAATTGTTGGGGTTTCCCGGGGTTTCCTATTACCTGGTAGTAATTCAGCCTTTTGGATTTAAACTTTATTCTTCTAAAGGAAACAATTCAGTTTAAAGTTGTCTCCGTATTCGAAACGTTCTTAATTAAGTATATCGCAAAAAAGAAAACGTTTGTCGCTAAAAGACAAAATAAATATAATCGCGGAAAGTGAAAAGTATGCGTTAAGTTCGCGAAAGTTGGCCGAAAAATATGGGGTTGGAAAAACACAAATTAACGATATTATGAAAAATAAAGGTGAATTAAAAAAGATGGTCGAGGAAGGTGTTAACATGGAGCTAAAACGAAAATTTCCGAAGTCGGAAGGATTGGCAGTGGATCAAGTCGTCTACAATTGGTTTTGCAGAGCCAGAAATAAAGCAATTCCAATATCTGGGCCGCTACTTAAACAAAAAGCACTGGAGACAGCAAGCAGTTTAAAGATGGAAAATTTCGCAGCATCTAATGGATGGAAAGTTTCTGTCGGCGACACAGTATAACTTTTAAATCAATTTGTGGTGATTCCGCAGAGGTTAATTTGGACGATATAAAAGACTGGAAAACCAAGTTACCGTTGATTTTAATAAATTATTCTCCTCGAGATGTGTTTAATGCCGACGAAACAGGTCTTTATTACCGCGCTATGCCAAATAAGACATTTGCATTAAAAAGTGAGAATTGTGCAGGGAAGAAGGCAGCAAAACAACGTTTGACTGTTTTACTATGTGCAAATATGGAAGGTGAGAAGGAAGATCCATTAATAATTGGAAAAAGTAAAAATCCTCGCTGTTTTAAGGGTAGTCATGTGGACAAATTACCCTTAGAATGGGTTTCTAACAAAAAGGCATGGATGACAACGGAAATTATGACAAGATGGCTGCATAAATTTGACAATAAAATGAAAAAACAAAATAGAAAAGTGCTTCTTTTCTTGGATAATACCACTTCACATTCTAAAGTTCCATTAGAAAATGTTAAACTAGTCTTCCTGCCGCCAAACACCACTTCGTATTGTTAGCCCTTGGATCAAGGAATAATTCAGAATTTCAAATTGATTTACCGAAATTTTTTGATTAAAAAGCTTCTAACGTTTATTGACAATGAATGTGATTTTGAAATTTTTGAAAAAAACATAAATTTAGCCAATGCACTTGTATGGATTACAGCTGCTTGGAAAAAGGTATCTCCTGCTACAGTTAAAAAATGTTTTTCCAAGGCCGGATTCTCTGATGTTATCCAGGAGGACACAATGTTTGATGAAGAAGACGAAATACCCCTTGCCCAGCTATATCCTGCAGTTCGTAACAAATTTTTGATGGATTTAGATGAATATGCTTCTATTGATCGTCATGTGCCTACAGAGAGCCCTAACTTCAGTATTCCAGAAATTGTTGAAGATATGTGCAATAATGATGAAGAACATAACTCTGATAATAGTGATATTAGATGTCATCTATAATATGTAAATACATTAAAATTTTAGTTTTTCTTACACATATTTGTATTTATATACTATTTACTTTAATTAATAAAATAAAGAAAGCAAATCCTAAAATTAATTATGTATTTTATTTGTGAGACGAAAAACCTGTCAATTACGGACACCTTTATATAACGGCCAATATATTTTGCTTTTTGGGTGGCCGTTATTGACAGGTTTTACTGTATAACAAAAAATGATATTGTATACAAATACTTGAAAAGGAACTAAAGAAAAGTTATGCAAAAAATTACTAATAAACATAAAGATAAAAACAATAAACTATCCAACAACCATAGACAAGTATCATAATAGGTATACCCACTGTGTGCGCAATACGCATTTCAAGTTGGTTCACCTTTTCCTTGAGCGCCTTGATTTTAGTATTGTAATAATCGTATAGACTTGTACGAGTATTAGAAAAGAGTATCTAGAAATTTTTCCAAGTTTAATACTTCTTCTATAACACGATGTATCAAAGTTTCTTTTTGTCTTCAACTGATCTCGCTTTAATTCCACCTACTATCATGTTTTAAGAAAATGAAGTAGTTTCTAGTATTTAGATCTTAACACAGCGGGGTACACAGACACATCCATATCCGTACGTACATAAGGGAATAATTAAAAGTTGTTAATTCCACAATGTTTGTCAAAACTGTTTAAAACAACAATTGCCCCATCTATAGTCCTCCATATTGACAATTGTTAATTCTTATTACTTCGACAAAAAGTAATACATTAATAAAAGATAGTATTTACTAATAAGAGCTTTGTTACAATGTAATACTTGAAAATCTGTTACAAAAGTACTTTTTAATATTAACGATTTATTAATTTAGGAACATACATACATATAATAATAATAAAATATACTACTTCACCAAAACACAGTACACATATAAATGTTAGAAAAAATATAGTAAGTCTTCGAGCACTTAGGTAGTTTACTAGTGCTCAAAGACTTCCTCCATCATTCACACAAATAAGGCACTTATGTACTTGCGAAGCTTGTTTGTCCATTACTAGTGTTTATGCTGAAAAACTTGTGTTCACGCACTTAGTATATAAATATCTTTTTGTTTAATAATAATTCTGTCGTAAATGAAGATGAAATTAACTCTAAAATGCAGATTGAATTTAACTTGAAATTATAAATCGATTTTAATTAATTTTAGTGACACCTTTAAAAAGTATTTCAAAAATAAATATTATTATGTGGAATATGATGTAATTAATTTGCTTCTACCAGATCTATTAAACGTATTTGAGTGTAAATATCATGCCGTTCTAAAAAATTGAATATTTTGCATTCAAATATGTATACATTTTGATTTGAGAATAATGTCTCTAAAAATTTTAATTGAACTCTTATTCAAAATGAACACTTATGTAATGGTAATTAGTATATAGAATATATATGTAGATAAGAGAGTTAATGAATTACTTCTAAAACAGAAGGAAACAACTGGAATGTTTTAAACAATTTTATCTTTACAATAGTTGATTACATCAGAATACGATTAAATGTTTCATCGGATTAGGGAATAAGAAATAATAGTTGGGAGCAATATTTTGAGTAGCGAGCATCTTATTCAAACAATTCGAAACTCTCCATGGATGATAGCCATTGAGACGCAGGCTTTATTATTCTGCTAAGAGAACGTCTGTACTCAACTTTCCCCATCTTTTATTACATCTTCATGAACTTTTAATATAGGATTAGAATAATATTAAATAATATTTGAAAACATTATTGTTTTGATCATACCAGTGGAAGAAATTACTCGAAGTTTCCGCCATTCTGTACTTTGTATTCTTACATTTTTCATTCTCTCTCAAAAAATTTCCCGAATCAATTATAACCATTCTTTTAAACTCAGTTCAGCACAATCTACTGAAAAGTCGTATGTTTTTGGTATAAATTTTTATTGCAACTTTTCATTACATCATGAATCAATAAATATTTTTTTGCTGCTTTCACGACTCGAGATTCAGAAGATATTTTCCGAAATTAAAATCCCAAGATCAATTTTTGATTGCTTGATGTGACGGGATAGAATTGCCTATTATACGGGCTTTACCATTATGAATTTCATGAGACGATAGATTTACTTTATCGTCTCTCATTTTAATTTTATTAATTTTTTAAATAAACACAAACACCGTTCCAGCTTAAATGTAATAAATCGTAAATGAATAAAGTCAGACGCTGGAAAATTTAACTAGAGTAAAGTCAATAAATGACTAGTTCATCAAAAATTAGTTTATGTTTTCAGTCGAAAATTACTTTGTGATAATAATTTGCGAATGTTTAGATTTTTAAATACGCAATTTATTGAGCAATGGATTGTAAACTAGGGAAACTACTTTTAAATTCCAAAATTCCTGGAAGATAGGTTTTCACTTTGATTACTCATTACACTAGTATTCTGCTTCACATTAGCCGTAATAAACATAATGTAAGTCTTAGTAATATGTATTGTATATTAGATACAGCAAAAGGTATTTAAAATTATTTAAAATATCCTTTTGCCTCCAGATGAAAGGTATTGTAGAACTACTTTATTTTAGTTATAAATAATGCGAAATTATGCATTTTTTGCCAGAAGTACCATACATATATAAGTATCCATTATGTATGTATGTATAACTACTAACTAACGTGTTTATTATATTAACTTTATTCAGTATATTATCGTTTACTTAGTAATTTTACATTGATATAAATAATAAGTTTCGAAAACACGAAGGTCGTCTGGGGGTTGCAATCATCGAATTGTGTTATAGTCTTTTCTCTTGAAATTCCTAAGTTAATACTAAAATTTATGAGAATATCTGTGTTGCATAAGTCTCTTGCTATGTTACTGTCTCAGAAATGAAAATGATACATCCATAGTTATTGGTGCCCTTTACATTTTGTTAGTATTTATTTAGTTAAGTCTTATATAACTCTTTTTAATTTTATATTTATTTATTTAGTTAAGCATTTTATAGCTCTTTTTAATATAGCTTAAGGTTATAATATAATTTTCTTGCATGTATAGTACTTTTCATGTTAGCTGTCTCATAAAAAATAATCTGTGATAATCACAAGAACTTTGTGTGCACAAAATTTTTCAAAATGAATTCTAATAACAATCAGTAGCATATAGAAATGTATATCCTTTCTAGTTCAGATCACAATTTGTAGTCCAAAGGATTTTAAAGATCAAAGTCCAAAGGATTTTAAATCGAGATATCCTGATGACCACTAGAACACCGGCAAGTTTCTTCATCTTAGCTTCCGGGCTGGAACCGCGTCTTCGGTAATTCTGCTGTTGATATTTCGTCTCCAATTGTATGGTACACCTTCAGGGCTTAACTGTTACTACTGCTTTCGTTGTTACATGAAACTCACTAGATGCCCACAAATTCAATAAACACAATAGATTTATGCATATATAGTATAAGTGTATGATAGACGGGCTTATATAGAGGTGTCAGTCTCGCGTCAATAGAGCGTTACGGTTACTTATATTATATTTGGAGATACAAGATTGCCAGGAGTTGCGTAGGGGGTAACCATCATTATGGTTTAGGTTATTAGGGTATTTTGAGATTTCTATAGATCACGGATTTTTCGATAATAGTACATACCAGATGCTTCTAGAGAAACATGGGCTTTTACTGAAAATGAGTCTGGAATGTTTGAAACGGTTTTAAGAAGTATTCCACTAATGTGGTCCTTGTATGAAGGCCTTTGGAGAGAGAGAATGATGTATGCTGAATATTGGGTTGTGGAACTTTAAGGTTAAGATATCGGTCTATGATCTGTCGAATAATATGTTTGCAGAAATTGTTGTTTATAAGGGCATTGGTCGGATCACTTAATTTCATGGCTAGAGAATATTGGTTAGATATGTTAAAAGCACTTTGGACTAAGGAGTTGATGACGCCCTATTCTTGGACATGATAATGATGAGAAAGGGCATTTAGATATTAGTCAGTGCATGTGAGTTTGTATAATAGTAAAATAAATGTCCTAGTGAACCATCTAGGTGACGATTCATCAAGACGTCTAGAAAGGAAGAGTACCTTCTAATTCAACCTCTACGGTGAAACTTACGGAACTGTGCTGAGACTTTAAGAAAATTAGAAAGCTATTTAAGAACCCCTATCATGCGGTCAAATAACCAAGATGTCATGTACTTAACTGAACCAACATTTCGGTTTTAACTTGCAGGAGTATAAGATTTGTTGTTCGAATGCTTTCATAAAAATGTCGGCGACAACAGGGGCGAGAAGAGACGCCACAGCTGCATCCAATACATGTTTGTAGTAACGGCTACGAAAGTGGAAATAGGTAGAAATTGAATAAGTTTTTTAACAAATCTTCCAAATCATCAGCCTGTGTTAGATATAGGAACTTAAATGTAGATAAAATAAGGATTAGATGTCAAAACTAACTAGTAAATCTCGAGGATCTGCTGTCAGGTCATTCAGTCTGTTTTTTGGACGATGAGTTGTTTACTAGCTAAATTTGTGCTGTAAAGCATATTGAAACACCAAATGTTCTCGATTGAATGAGAAAACACCGAGTTGTTTTTTACATATCTCTAAGATGTCACTTTGTTTTTAGTTTTTAGCTGCTGTTTTAACAGCTTTTCATTTAAAATGCAGTTCTGTGACGCCTTTATAGTTAACTTCCCATCAAACCATGAGGAAGGCAGGGTGGTATCCTCTTTGTTTTTTAGTAATATTTCTAGTTTCTGCGAAAGAGTGTGCATACCCACGATTATTTCGCTTATTGTAATGTGCTTCAACCGTAAATATTTTTTCGTCAATAAACGAAAACATCCGATGTATATTGTCCGCGTGCCATTTATTTTTCCAGTCTTATCTTCTTTAAAGTATCGGCAGTGTTCTATATTTCTTCTGAAAGGTTCCGTCTTTAAGTTATTTACATTTTGTTGATATCTGTATTTCTCTAGTCATAATTTTTTTGCTTTTGCAGCGGGTTATGGCGAATTCTTTTCTCATTTGTTTTAACTTAACAATTGGTAGTCAGCCAGATCGTGGTCGGTTACTAATTTCTGATGTTTCATTAAAACGATATATGGAATGATAAAAAATCTATGGCTTATATTTATTAGTTTCGAAATTGCAAAAATTCCGCTTGGAACTTTTCCATATTTATGATAAACTATCACAGCGATTCTATTTCCTTCATCACCTCACTCCATTTAATTATTGGAAAGATTCAACAAAATTAATTTTGTATTGTCAGTGCATGATGTCAAGTAATCAAATGTGAAGCTTTAGGTGCATGGTTTTATTACTTACATTTTCTTATTACTTACATTTTTCATGGTAAGATTGTTCTGTTTTAGCAATAAAAATATTTAACATTCTTTTAATTCAATCGTAATTTAAATTCTTATAGGCAATTAGCAAATTAACTGATCATCATTGTATTTGTTATCCCGTCAAAACTTTTATTTCTTGGTTAAGAGTCCCTACATATGATAAGACTTCATGATATAGATTATGTTTTATCTTCTAACTAACGATAACATTTCTAACTCAATTACCAGTGTAATCTGTAATATCTTGTCCTCTAGCATGATTAAACACAATTTGAATTTAGTTACGTCATAGTGTGACACGAATAATTGTTCAATTAGTCTACTGACGATTTTTCAATAATGCTTGTTTGTACCTTTAACAAATTTAATGTAATATTGCATTTCATCGTCCACTATTACACTACGTTCCTAAAAATTTTAATATTACTATTTTTCAAATTTGAGGAAATGCTTATTGAAAATTAAAGCTAACCAATTAGACTTGTTATCTTAACATAATTTGGTGGCATTTGTTGAGAAAGAAGTGAAAATGTGTAAGATTAACCAAAACGTACACAGTGTACGTTTTGGCTTTCAGCGGTACGGATCACGTGCGGAATTTGTTTTCGTACGGGTATTTTTACCGTAGTTATCCAGGTACGACACTGTTCAATTATCTGCTGATGATGACAACTTAGTTGTCGAAATACGTGTACAGAATACGAAAATTAATGTGGCAAGGGGTTATATATCAACCTTCAGTCATTAAGCAAGTTATATGCATCAATTACCGTAATTTTAACTATAGATTACCTTCGAATAGAGAAAATCGAAAATATAACTGTATTGCTATTAAAACTGGTCTAAATATTAGTACAAAACTGATCGACACCTTCTTATACGATGATCTGGTTTTATAGAAGCTAAGCATTCATTAAACGTCCCATAATTTACTACCAGCTTACACTGTATCAAAATCGCATGTTTTACTCGCTGATCTTCTCACCCAGTTTGTAAATTTGTAAATTTATCGCTAGGCATATTGTAACTATAATACATAGCTAACTTTGAAGGCTCATATGACGGAGTATGATCTATCGCAGTAATAGAGCTGTAACACGACAAGTGCTGTGAACTGACTGCTCATTATTATTAGTTTGACCTGCAGATACTTTTTTATAGTAGAATCGAGCTAAGGCCGAAAAACACCATCGGTGATATTAGTCGCACGAGTAATCAAACCTTACACATTGAAATTAGGAATTAATTGATTATTGCAACCATACTGGGATAATTATACTACTGCCAGTTTTAAAAAGTACAGTATGATGTCACACGTCGTCTTTCAAAAGATTGTTGATTATCAATCAAAATATAGTTATACTATTTCGTGAAAATGTTCACTTATATATCACCGCTCGCATAACAGAATATTTCAACGAGCAAAACACTAAATTGATGAGTTATCTACCATATAGGAGGGTAGTTTGACAAGTAGTGAGAATAGAAAAGAAAAACGAATTTTTAAATACAAAATAATTTTTTTTTTCAATATATTCTCCTAAAACAGCAATATATTTATTCCAACGGTGCTCCAATGCCCTTATGCCATCTCTAAAATGCGATTCCGGAAGGCTTGCAAAATACTCATTTACGAAGATGATAAGCGCGTCGTTAGGCGAAAATTTCTTTCCACCTAGTGCCGTTTTCAATTTTGGAAAAAGGTGGGAGTCGGAAGGGGCTAGATCCGGCGAATAAGGCGCGTGCGGTACTAATTGGAAATGCAACTCGTGGATTTTGGACATCGCAACTGTGCTGGTATGCGAGGGAGCGTTGACTTGATGAAACAGAATCTTTTCCTTTGTCATTCCTGGCCGTTTAGCACGAATCTCAACATTTAATTTTTGTAGAAGTTCTGCATAATATTGTCCGTTTATTGTGGCACCTTTCTGAAGGTAATCAATGAGCAAAATGCCATTTGAATCCCAAAAAATTGATGCCATCACCTTGTTTGCCGATAAAGTGGTTTTTGCTTTCTTTGGAGGTGCAGAACCACGTCCTAACCATTGTTTCGACTGTTGTTTAGTTTCGGGTGTACTGTAGTGTATCCAAGTTTCATCGCAAGTAACAAATCGCCTACAAAAATCAACCGGATTCCGCTTATAAAAATCCAAACACTCACTGGAAATGCGCAAACGAGTGAACTTTTGATTAGTCGTAAGCAATCGCGGCACCCATTTTGCCGAAAGCTTGGAAAGGCCGAATTGTTTCGTTAAAATGTGGTGCACGCATTCTGTTGAAATGTTTTTATTTCGGTAGCTTTCATAACCTTAATTACGAAGTATTTAATCACCGCACGATACTCTGCTTTTTCCATTTTAACAAAACGACGTGTTGCTTCTTTTTCAATCAGCTGTCAAAAATGAACTAATCAACCGATTTATCTAAATATCGGAATGTAAACATATAAATAGGCAACCTAAATTACAGTGCATTTGTTTTACCAAGAGCGCCACCTATGTGTCATTCTCACTACTTGTCAAACTATCCTCGTAATACTATCATTTTACTTCGGTCAATAAAGTTCCTGATTATTTTAAAAAATTAAAAACTTCCTCGAATGAAATAATATATTTACTGCAAAAGAACATATTTTACGAAAATGTAATAAAATTTTCAGAATAAAATATTGTTCTTTATTGTATTAGGGTCAACATTAAGAAAACACCTCTGCTGTCTCTGCTAGAGAGACACACACACACAAGTCAGCACACAGACACATGTCCACACACACACACGCACACACTCACGCACATGCATACGCACACCCACGCATATGTCAAGCACACCCACGCATATGTCAAGCACATTGAGATGCAGATGGTGGTACCTATATATAAGTGAACATTTTCATGAAATAGTATAACTATATTTTGATTGATAATCAACAATTCTTTGAAAGACGAAGAGTGAGAACATACTGTACTTTTTTAAACCGGCAGTAGTGGTTGCAATAAGAGGCTGTAGTAGACTAGAGAGTTGGTGACTAATCCCTAATTTCAATGTATTAGGTTCGATTAATCGTGTGACTAATATTGCCGATGGTGTTTTTTCGCCTTTAGCTTGATTCAATTATTAAAAAAGAGTACCTGCAGGTCAAACTTTGGAGTAATAATGGGCAGTCAGCCTTATTACCGCGATAGATCATACTCCGTCATATCCTCTGAGCCTTCAAGGTTACCTATGTATTATAGTTACATAATGCCTTGTGATGCCGAAAAAATTAAAGACGTTACACCTTATTTAACTCTGAAACAAACTTATTTCGGGAAGCCCATAAAGTAGCATCCTGTTTTATTTCGGAATTATATTAAACAAATTCAAATCCTATCGTGTTTTACAATTTACAAACTGGGTGGGAAGATCAGCGAGTAAAACATGCTAGTTTTTGATAGTAAATTATGGAACATTTAAAGAATGCTTAGCTTCCATAAACCCAGATCATCATATAAGAGGGTGTCGATCAGCTTTGCACTAATATCCAGACTAGTTGTAATGGCAATGCTTTTCTCGGTGACAGTTATATTTTGGACACATAACTCGCTATTAAACACCTGCTTCACTTTACCCCAATATTGTAATCGACTTAATCCATACTTGAAATTGTTAACAACTATCTTTCGAAAATGTTCGTTATTCAAATTTATGATTGATGATATGACCATTATTTCAAAACGACACAATATTCCTTCTATCTATCACCGTTTGTACTTCAGTACTACCCCCATTTGTTAGGCTTAACATTAAAATGACTCGCTGCATATATTATCACTTTACGCGACCAAATAAATATACAAAACGTTAAGTTACGTATTTATACTTACAAGGGATATAAGTGCTTTCTCAATTGATATGGGTCGTCTATTTTAGTGTATAACAGTGTAATATTATATATCTTTAAATAATATATACACCATGGGCGATATTTTCAATGAAGAACAAATATTTTCAGAAGTTCGTATAAAAGGTGCATGGTTATTTTAAACACTATTTTTTAAGTTACTTCATCACATAAAGCAGATAACTTATATCCATCGAAAGAGACACTGTTTTTTTCCAACTTGCATCCACCTTCTTCTATAAAGAATCTACATCAAAAAACTATTGCACATATTCTCATCTTGTAATATATTTTTATTTTACTAATATATTATTAATTTTATTTATTATATATTAACTCGAATTTATTTTTGTGCATTATTTTTGTTACGTTGATATAATAATTCATTTTTAAATACAATTATGAACTAAATAAATTATTTAGTAATTGCGAAAATTGCTGTATAAGGTACGTGCATTTTATTTTATTACTTATCATCATCTAGCACTCAGTTCATATCAATTATAATTAAGATGATATAAATCTTAGTTCGATATATAATGGAATACCGTAAAGAGTTGTCTGCATTCATTCTAGTACCGCGAAAATCTAGTCTATATAATATTTTAGCGAATACAAATAATTATAGTTAATATTAAGAAAACTACATAAATTAATAAAATGGTAAAGACGAATTTAGTACCTCCAGACGGGGGTTATGGTTGGATGATCGTTTTTGCTTTTGCTTTAAATAACGTAAGTATTAACATATCTTATCAAATTAATTGTTAAAATTCTAAAGTAGTTCGCAAAAATACCTTTGAAAACGTTTAACCTACATTTTTGACTTTATCATCGTTACATCAATTGTAAGACAATATATTATTTCCATTAAATTTGATGTGGTTATAAGATTCCTTAACAGCACAACTTTCCTTCTATATAAGAATTATTTTCTGAATTTAGAAATAGTGACACAATATTGCAACTAATGCCATTTTGAAAATTATAGTGTCTTTTCTATATTCTTATAAGTACATCTTTTGGTATTGATTTTTTTAGAATAGTTGATTTAACTATTTAATTATATTTACATAGACGGATCATTTACTAATTCAGACATAAATGTTTGCCAAAATGTAAAAATTTGACAATATCATATTTAGAAAAACAAAAAATTTCTAACAATATTTGTATGTTATTTATCTTTATTTAATTGATAATACGAAACCTCGAAAGAAATATATCCTTCTTATTTACTTATTTTTATTTACATACGTTTTGGACATAAGCACTTACATGTATCAATAATACATATACAGATATATACAAGGTGATTGATTGATATCGTTCGTTAGATGTATTGGCAGTACACATCCATTTACATAGAAGGTGCTAGCAACTTTATTTTAAATGGAAAGATGTACTTTTTATTTCATATTTGAATTCATTCCATAAATTATTCCAGAAGGGCTTTCTTAAGTTTTTCTGATACAAAGGATACTAGGAAAGTCTTGCAATATGACGCAACAATGAGTCGTAGGAAGCTGCTTCTTGCTGAACGTTGACATGTTCTTACGTGCATAGTAGCCGCCGCGCTATGTCGATGCGCTCAGTTATTCATTAGCAGTGAGGGTGTAAAGTGCTTGCGATGGCATCGTGGTCACGAAATGAGATAAGGCCAGTTTTGCGTTATAATTTCGTGCGTGGTTTAAACATAGACCAGTGCTTCGAAGAAATGACTCTTGCACTAGATGATGTTTGTCCACATCGCACAACGACATTCAGGTGGTATAGAGAATTTCAAAGGGGAAATTTAAGTGTGAAGGATGCTGAGAGGCCGGGTAGGCCACGAACGTCAGTTACGGAGGAAAACGTTACTACTGTGAGGAAAAAGCTTGTCGAGGACAGGCGAGTGACCTACCAACAGATAGAGGGTACTTCAGGCCTAAATGCACCAGCAATTCGTTCGATTCTACATGATCATTTGCACGCGAAGAAGCTTTTTTCACTCTGGGTGCCGCATCGACTGACTGAAGAGCAGATGACATGACGTGTGACATGGTGCCGGGAGATGCTAAAAAAGTTTAATACGGGACAATCTCAGTATGTGAACAACATCGCGACAGATGACGATACTTGGCTGTACTATTGCAATGTGCCGACCAAAGCCCAAAATAAAGTTTGGGTCTTTGATGATGAGGACACACCCGTAGTTGTCAGAAAATCCCGATCTGTAAACAAGAAAATGATAGCTGTATTTTTCAAATCGAGTGGAATTGTGGAACGCATCGTTTTGGGCACACAGAAGACAGTCACAGCTAAGTGGTATACTGAACAGTGCTTGCCTAAAGTCATTGGATCTATGAAGAACCTGCGGCCAAATTCAAGAATGGACACCTGGTTCCTCCATCACGATAATGCTTCAGTTCACCGCGCCAAAGCCTGCACCGAATGTTTGACCACGACAGGATTGAAACTTCTCGAGCACCATCCCTACTGTCCAGATCTTGCTCCCTGCGACTTTGCACTGTTCCTGCATGTGAAAATGAAGCTAAAGGGAGACGGTTTTCCAGTGACGAGGACCTTCTGCGGGCTTGGGACAACGAGTGTGCTTTACTCCCTAGTGAAACTTGGCCGAACTGGCTTAAAGATTGGTTTCGGAGGATGGAGAAGTGTATTGAGTGTAGAGGAAATTACTTTGAAAAAATTAAATAAACAAAGCTGTATTGCAAAACTTTCCTAGTACCCTTTGTATTTAAAACTAGTCATTTTAAAGATATTTGAATTTTTTTTGAAAGTATTTGACTGTACGTCATCATTATTATTTACTGTAGCTATTTTAGCATAGGAAATGATAATATTTGCAGCATAAGTAGAAATCCCTCAGTCTTTATTCTCATGCTTTTATTTCAAGTCTTATATCTCATAAAATAATTTCGAGTAAGTGCAACGTTAAACTATCAAAACTTTTTTCAAACACAATGCCCCATATATTTTTTTTTATTCAATGCAGAATCTACTTTAATATCCGATAATAACATTCCCTATATCTATCTTCATTTCTTTTTGGGTTATAGAGTTTTTTTTGTTGATTTTTATAGAACGAATCATAAATTCTAATGATTGTTGACGGAACTAAACAATTTGTTAGTAGTGGTGGTTAATTAGGACATTTAATATATATTTATATAAAATATATATTTCAAATTTATTTTTATTAATGAACAGTGTTATAAGATTGTTGGCAGACCTGCCATATGGTCAGTGAGAGATATCCTTATTTACCATAACTAAATAACCAAAAATTCAGACGAATGGAATCAAATTTTATATGATTCGGGAATATGAAATCTATTAAGCCAGCCTTAACGTATATGAATAGATGAATGAAATTACTATACTGGAGTATTTTGGTCCTCATTTAATCTTCATAGTTCGATAAGATTCGCAATATAAGATTTAAATTTATCATATTATGCAGTGGAAGAAATTTTGAGCAAAACATAAGATGCATGATTATTTGTTCACGAATATCTAAGATATTGATCCTGATGACAATGAAAGACGCATTGGAGTCTGTGAACAGATGGCAGTGCAAAATCAAAAAGACTCTAGATTTTGATAAAAAATAATTCGGACAGATGAAGCTAAATTTAATAAAAAAGGCATTGTTAATTGAAAGAATTGGTACTACTGGGCATCTGAAAATCCCCGTTTTAAGCGAAATACACATTTTTGAAATACTTTTAGTTTTAATGTGTTTTGCTTGAGCACGGTTAATAATGTTTTGTTCAATATTTTTTAAAAAAATTTAACAAGTAATCATTATTTGTTAATTTTAAGGGGCACCGCCGCATATTCTACTCAGTATACTGACAGAGTTGAACATGTTTCACGATCGTTAGATTGGCCGTAATGGCCAGTAACGAAGCCCTGCACGGTCTCCTGGTTTAACTGCTATTGGTTTTTTCGTATGGGATTACACCAAAGATCAAGTATACGCTACTCCAGTTCAAACAAGAGAAGAACTGGAGCAAAGAGTAAGAACAACATTCCGCTAACTAAATCGTCGACTTATCGAGAATGCAATCATAATAGGGGTTCATTCGTAAATTTTAAGGTGTTTACGGCAATATTTGTGAATTAAGTTATTTTTTATTTGTTATACTCGTACTTTCTAGATTATCTGCAAATTTGTTGACTTAACTTTTTGCTTGACCTTTTAGTTTCTCATTTGTAATAAGTTTCACACTACTTAATCATATAATGTTTGATTAGATTTGTTAAATAAAATAAATTCTAAATAGTTATGTTTGTTTATCTTATTTATAGAAGTAAATTCGGCATTCAAATGCGAAAGAAAATATGGAGTACTTAATTGAAAAAGAAGGTTCGGTGATTTAAAGTTACTCCTATACGAAACTACTTTATAAACATCCATGATTTGTCAAAAAGAAAATTATCAGAGTAAAGTTTCAGGGGTTTTTTTCTTATGCTGTAAATATCATTATTTCCCATGCCAAAATAGATACAGCAAATATTAATAATAATGATGAGTAAAATTAAAATTTTTTAAAAAATTCAAATATCTGAAACAGTCGAATTTTATAAAAGAAACTCTAAAATAACCTGTTGGATTCAAATATGCAAAAAAGTACATGCTTTTGTTTAAAATGAACGAGTTTGTAGCGACTTTCGCTTTAACCAGAGAAGCAGTCATCACCAAATTATTTTCTTTGAAAATGTAGAATATAAACTCATACGGCTACTCTAAAATTTTCAGAAAAAGAAATAAAGCACACGATAAATAAAGCTAACGATCAGTTTCGCTCACCTTATATAGTCACAAAAGTCAAGTTATAAAACCAAAATGCAGAACAAAAGATGCCAAAAAAGTTTAGTAAGGGACAATCTCGGTATGCAAACAACATCGTGACAAGTGACGAGACTTGGCTGTAGTGTGCCGAAAGTCATTGGATCTATGAACAATCTGCGGCCAAAGTCAAGAATGAACACCCGGTTCCTCCATCACGATAATGCTCCAGCTCACCGCGCCAAAGCCTGCACCGAATATTTGACCACGACAGGAGTGAAACTTCTCGAGCACCCTCCATACAGTCCAGATCTTATTCCCTGCGATTTTGCACTATTCCCGCATGTGAAAATGAAGCTAAAAGGGAGGCGGTTTTGCAGTGATGAGGACCTTCTGCGGGCTTAGGACAACGAATGTGCTTTACTGCCTAGTGAAACTTGGCAGAACTGGTTTAAAGATTGGTTTCGGAAGATGGAGAAGTGTATTGAGTGTAGAGGAAATTACTTTGAAAAAATTAAATAAACAAAGCTGTATTGCAAAACTTTCCCAGTACCCTTTGTATATGTCCACAATCAATTTAATATAGAAGCAGCTAGAATTTTAATCAGTAGATTTAATCAATTAACGTCAAATGAAAATGTGTATGTGTTTGCTTCAAACATATAGATAATTTACTAAATTCTCCCGTAATGAATATTTAAAATTTTAGAATATATTTTGTAATAAATCAAGTTTCTGATTTATTACATAACTTTTCGCAGAGCTGAAGCCAGAGTAGAAATTAATTTTGAATAATCAATTCAATTAAAGAAATTTGTTTAAAATATATAAAAGAAAAACATAAGGTTGTTCAAATTCTTATATAATAATGTAATATTATACTGTAATAAAAGCATTTTAATTTTTTTTGTATCATCGAATAATATTTAATTTAAGATGGCAAACGTTTTGTGGTGCTATCAAATATAACTATAGAATAAGATAAATGTGCAAAAACAACATTTTGCCCAAACTAAAATTTTAAAAAAATACACTGACAGCTTTTGAATTTTCTTGGATTTAAACTAATGCTTAGTACTTATCACTTTTTATTTATTTTAAATGAACTGCTTTGTACATAATTCCTTTTTTCTATAGACATACTTTACAATTTTCAATAATTTAATTAAATAATACAGGTCTAGGTATTTTGTTTCACTATTTTATAAATTTTATGTAGCCATCAAATTTTTGTATTTTATTTGAATGTATGACTGCATCTACTTAGTAAAAAACTAGTTTCAAGTTTTATCAGTTTTATGAATTATTTCTAAAAAATATTTAGAACAGCCTAGTTGTGCTTAAACTTACAAAATATTAGCCCAAAACGTAAAGAAATTTTTTATTTAACATTACTTTTTTCTTGAATAAATAAACGTACTTTCTTTTGTATTTTTAGAAACGATTTGTTTTTTCTTTTTACAGATTATAGGAATCCCTATCATGCAAGGATTTGGTTTAGTCTTCAAGGATAAATTTAAGGAATTGGGATTTTCAGCAGCTGACACTGCTTTTATTATGAACTGTAGCTCTGCAATTTCCATGTTTTGTGGTATTTTCAATGCGCCATTGCTAAAACAATTTGGTTACAGGACCGTTGCTCTTATCAGTGCCACTTTAGCAACAATAGGAGTCTTTCTGACTGGCTTTGCAAATTCGTTTTTAGGATATATCTTAACATACGGTCTAATTACATGTTAGTGATGTTTTTTATCTATTTTATGTCTGGTACGTAAAATTAAATAAATAAACTGATGATATAGAAAACTTTAAAAAATTTAGAATGCTCACCAAATTTTTATATGAATTAGACTAGTATATTATAAATACGTTGTAATTTAGGTATTTGTTTTTTAGACAGAACAAGAGTACAATATAAACATAGAGAAAAGTTTTTGGTCAATAAAAAATAAAGAGCCAGTGTAATATCTTAAACATAGAAACAATAACGCCAAATTTAAAAAATGTTTTTAATGGAAGCTAAAAAAATGTTTTCTCTCATATTTATGTAATGATACTTAATTTTTTGTTACCAGCATACGGTTTGGGCATGGGAATGTCGGCGTTCTCCCTGGCAATAAACAGCTATTTCAGGAAAAATAGAGCTAAAGCAGTTGGAAATGCGATGGCATTCTGTGGAATTGGCCCTATCATTATGCCGCAAGTGCTTAGCTTTTTGTTATGGCAATATGGTGTGACGGGAACACTGACGGTGGTCGCAGGCTTGGCCGGTCATATCTACGTAGCTGCTTTATTATTGCAGCCTATTAAGTGGCACCTGAAAGAAGTTGTCGTGGAGGATGAACCAGAAAATAAGATATTATTAGAGCAAGGTTTAAGTTAAACTGTTTCTATATTAACAATACTAAAAAGTATATATATATATATATATATACGTGAATCGCTGTACTTCACGTTTCGGTAATAGCCGTTATGCTAATAAAAATATAATGAAGAAGATCAAATGTCAGGAGAAACAAGAATCTTCTGAAAACCAAGTCATTCAATTTACACGGTGAAATAACTTGAAGAACAATGATTCATCACAAGACCACAAGAACAAACAGTGAAATAAAAATAGATATATATATATATATATATATATATGAACAAATCTTATTTTGAGGTGCAATCTTTGTTATGATATGGTTCTGAGAAGAACCATTCAGCTCTTGTTTTATAGAAAATTTATCGTTCTGTATCATTTACAAAAAGATAATAATATTTTAAAATATTAAAAGTACAACAAAAATAATTGCATATAACTGAAACATATTAATAAAAATGATAATAATATTAGTATTTAGCAAGATCTTTAATAGATATTACACTTATACGTTTGGATAAATTATCGAACAGATATCAAAAAGTTAATTGGCATTAGTTGAGGTTTTTTCTGCCTCGCACCACCTAAATAATTCCAGAAATGTTCGATAATATTTAAAACTGGACCTTGTGATTGCCATAGTTTGTACAAGTTTTTTCTACTCATTTTTATTTTAAGAATTTTTAACGTTCTTAATAGATGCTTCGGATTATTATCATATTGAAAAATTAAATTATTTCCAATTAATCGTATTACTGCTGGTATAGCATGTTGCTGCAAAATCTCTAAATATTTTACTGATGTTAATTTTAAGTAATGGACGAACTTCTTGCCCAGACGTGCACACCAGCACAGATCCACTTCTTTTTGATTATTGACTGCATACATCATATACAGATTATACGTTTCAACAGACCCTTTGCGAACATACTGTTTTCTTTTCAATTCAACTATTTCAAATTTTGACTCATCCGTTCAAAGTACATATGGCTACTTGTCCAATGTCTAATGGGAATGATTCGTGAGTATTCCAATCGTTTCTGTTTATTACTTTTTCTCAGTAACGGCTTCCTTCTTGCAACACGACCTCTATGTTCCTGTTTACTTATGTATATGACGCCGAACGGTAAAAGGATGCGTAGGAACTTCTATCAATCTACGAAAATCTTCTGTTAATTCTTTAGACAAATTCGTTCTATTTCGCAATGATGTCAATCGCAAATGCTGACATGACCATCTTTTACTTTTCTTGACTTTCCTGTCCTTTTTTATTAGCCGTCAAACCAGTTGCTTCGTGCACTTTGTTCATTTAAAAAGTCGAGGACGTAGAACAATGCGTTTTTTCTGCAATTTGTCGCTGATTTAAGCCCTGTTGATGGAAAAAACTATCCAGTGGTGATTTTTGCCAGATATTCTAGGCATTTCATTACCCTTCCGACTTAATCACTTAAGATTGATATATAATCGCTTTCCACACTAATTTTTGTACTCTGCATACGTATTTCGACATCTAAGTTGTCATCATCAACAGATAATTAAACAGTGTTGCACCTGGAAACTTGTTTACCTACCCAAGGTAAACAAATTCTTTAAGATTGAAAACATAGTAATTCAACTAAACCCTTCCAATGGTAATCCAAGTAGAATTAACTAAGTTTAGCAGAAACTGCTTTCTCTTTCATTTAACAATACGTTTTCAAGTCTTAGAACTTTATTACTAATAATTGGTTTTGGTTTGTTCACGAAAACAAAGGTCATAAACACCATACAAAACCATAAACAAAAGCTAACTCCCTCTACTCCGGGTGTATTGTGTAGGATGTAGAATGTACATTAACTTCTACTTCTCGTATCTAGGCATGTATTTTTATTATTATATTTATTAGTCAAAACAATTTCTGTGACGTAGTGAATTCAGGGGTTATTCTTTTTGAGCACATGCCAAAGAAGACTACAATAATAGCACTTGTACCAATATGTTTATTTGAAAACAAGATTTCTCGATTTTAAATATTCATTTGTCTATTGTTTTATATTCCGAGACAAAATTCTGTAAGTGGAAACAATTTTATAAAATATTGACAATTATATTAATTGTTACAGAAAATCAAAATAAGAAGAATAAGCTAAACAGAAGCTTAGCGGCGTCCAAACTATCTTTAGATGAACAAATCGAAGTGGAAGCTATTTATAGCATAGATACAACTTTAGGTGGAAGCGTCCTTTCATTATATGGAAGTGGTAGGCTTAAATTATTATTTACTTGCAAATTCATCATAGTAAAATATATTATTTGTAGAATTTCCACAAAGGTCGATGTCAGTATCATCTAGAAGAAGATCCATACGATCAAAGGTTTCCATAAAAGAAGAAGATGAAGACAATGACGAACTAGCTGTGACACAAATGGATGTGGAAGGACAAAACAATGATGACTTAAGCGAAAGTAAAGAAATAGAAAATAAGCTAACTATATGGCAAAGAGTGGGACACTTTCTAGTCGAAACGTTTGATTTGACATTATTAAAAGATTCCACCTATGTTAATGTTATGATTGGAATGTCATTCGCTGTATTCGCTGAAATAAATTTCTCGCTACTGACACCGTTTATCATGCAAGATTTTGGTTTAAACACTCAACAAATTGCAACGTTTATGTCTGTAATATCTATAGCTGACATATGCTTTAGATTTATCGCACCGTATGTTAGTGAGTTCTTTAAAAAGCCCGTAAGAATAATGTATATGTGGGCTTTAGTCTTGCTAATTTTGTCTAGATCTTGTAAGTAAAATTAAATTAATAAGTTTATAAAATTCGTAATAAATTTTTTTTCAGCATTACTTTTCACAAATAATTATTATGGACTCCTAGGCTGTGCATTCTTTCTCGGAATCGCTAAAGGTTTCAGAACAGTGTATTGGTCCCTAGTAATTCCAGATTATGTACCTATTGAGAGATTGCCCGGTGCTCAAGGAATACAATCGACGTTCAATAGTCTCTTTATGTGGCTGGGGGGTTCATTTTTAGGTAAAAATCTTAATTTAAGTAAAGCATCAAATATATATATATAGCCCTATATATATATATATATATATATATATAGGGACTTAACAAGTTTTAATTCAATTTGTGAATGCACCCTTTCACTAATCATCGAACTGTCACTGTCAATTTATTCAGTAAACTTAACATTTTCATCATGGTAAACTACACGAACGAACAACGTCTGCAAATTATAAAAATTTACTACAGAAATTCGGAGTCGGTGACCGCTACTTTAAGAGCGTTAACTCCGACTTTTGGTCGTAATTCTCGCCCTAGTAGACAGGCAGTAACAAGTTTAGTGCAAAAATTTGAGTCTACATATTCGTTGTGTGACGTTGCCGTGCCAGTGAGACAACGGGTTGGTCGTAGTGTCGAAAATATCGCTGCCGTTGAAACGTCCGTAGCAAATGATCCAAATCAGTCAATTCCACGGCGTTCTCAAGAGTTGGGCATCGTCCAGACCACTTTATGGCGAATTTTGCGTAAGGATCTTGGTTTACACCCATACAAGATCAAGCTGACTCAAGAATTGAAGCCGATGGACCATTTGAAGCGACGTACGTTCTCCGATTGGGCTCTGGAAAAGATGCGCCAAGATGATCAATTTCATCGCAAAATCATTTTCAGTGACGACGCTCATTTTTGGCTCAATGGGTTCCTCAATAAGCAAAATACGCGTTATTGGTCGGGTGAAAATCCACATGTGCTTCATGAAACACCACTTCATCCACAAAAAGTAACTGTTTGGTGCGGTTTGCACGCCGGCGGCGTCATAGGGCCATATTTTTTCATCGACGATAATGATCGTCACGTTACTGTGAATGGTAATCGTTATCGCGCCATGATTACCGATTATTTTTGGCCCGAACTGGAAGATATGGACTTGGACAACATGTGGTTTCAGCAGGACGGTGCCACAAGCCACACAGCACACGTTACAATCGATTTATTAAAGAGTAAGTTTGATGAGCGTGTTATCTCAAGAAATGGACCAGTCGATTGGCCGCCTCGTTCGTGCGATTTAACGCCTCTAGACTTTTTTCTTTGGGGCTACGTCAAGTCATTAGTCTATGCCAACAAGCCGACAACGTTGGAAGAGCTCAGAGCCAACATTGGACGCGAAATAGCAGCCGTTTCGGCCGAATTGTGTTGCCGAGTCATCGAAAATTGGATCCAACGAATCGACCGCTGCAAACGTGCCCGCAGTGGCCATATGAACGAAGTCGAGTTCCATTCATAAATGTTTTGATTGTACTTCAACCCGATAATAAAGTTTTTGAAATATCTCAAATGGTCTGCATTTTATTTTGAAAAAAAGTTGTCAAGTTGGAAAACCTTCATAACTACATGTAGTGCCAAGAACACTCACAATAAAAGAGGCTAGCAGACGACAGTCATTTAGAAACGGACTTGCACAATATACTACTACAAAATCAATTCCAAGAAATAACAGACAGAATAGTAGAAGAAACAGCACAATTATTACCGGACACCAGACAACAGCGCGTAGAGGAAGATAAGGACGGGACAAGAACCTTTTTGCCACATATAAATTTTCAATGCAAACGCAAATGTTCTCCAAACTCCAAAAGATAAAATCAATTTAGAAGTATTTGACTGAGAGCATCGCCTCAAGATGGTAAATGAGATTTTACTGAAATGTCGCACCGGTCCTTAACAGGACAGATGCACACCTACGCGGGAAGAAACCTGAAACTACGTGAACACATATTACCCGTCAAAACCTGTGAAACCATATGATAAAACAGGCTTTATTTTAAAATTTGAATAAGGAAAATGTTATATTTATAGCGTAACACATAACGTTTAAAACATCATTTTAGAACAATTTATAAAATTATGGTAAATGTACATATAGAGACGACTTATTTTAATTAATGGTAGTGAATCTTTTAATAAATTAATCTTTGGAGAAGATAAAGCAAAACTATTATTACAGGAGCGAGAAGAAATATGAGGGATAAAGAAGCTGTTGAAAAATAAAAAGCCGAAAATTTTAAATCCTTGTATGAGCTTTTACATACGAGGGAGCGTTTTTATATTCGTGGAATGAGCGGGTTGTAGAGGGGTGAGTAGGCGTATTGGGGGCGTGGCCTGTGCAGCGACTCATGATTAGTATAAATACGAAGTTTCATTGTTATTAGACAGTTAGTCTTTGAGCTATCGTCAACCAAGTAACATAATCAGGAGTGAAAACTGAAATATGGAAAAAATCGAATATCGTGCCGTTATAAAGTTCCGTACCAGACAAGGAAAATCAGTCGCGACCATAATGAATGAGATGTCATTGGTTTACGGCGACTCTTGTCCAGGAAAAACCATGGTGTACAAGTGGCATAGTTTATTTAAACAAGGAAGGGAATCCCTTGAAGACGACCCGAGGCCGGGTAGGAGCATTGAGGTGACCACGCCAGCACTTATCCAAAAAGTTGAACAAATTGTACTCGAAGATGCTCGACTAAAGAAGAAACAACTCGCAGAAATGGTTGGAGTATCCGATACAACAATTTTTAAAATCCTACACGATCATCTCGGCATGTCTAAGGTCAGCGCAAGATGGGTGCCGAGAATGCTCACGCCGCCGCAAAAACAACAGCGCGTAGAGTGTTCGCGTGCATTTTTGGACCTCTGTAATGAAGGCAAGGATGGTGTATTGAGTGGAATTGTTACTGGAGACGAAACTTGGGTTCATCATTATGAACCTGAGTTCAAACAAGACTCCATGCAGTGGTATAAAAAGGGCACAGCACCTCCCAAGAAATTTAAAGTGTCACAATCAGCTGGGAAACTCATGGCAACGGTATTTTGGGACTCGGAAGGAATATTGTTGATTGATTATAAAGATAAAGGTGTTTCTATAACCGGAGAATATTACGCTTCAATATTAGAGCGACTAAAAGAAGCCATTAAAGAGAAAAGACGGGGAAAATTGACAAAAGGTGTTCTGCTTTTGCACGACAACGCGCCCGTCCACAAGAGCCGCGTTGCGTTAGCTGGCCTGCATAAGGTGGGCTTCGAAATTGTGAATCACCCACCCTACAGCCCAGACCTGGCCCCGAGTGATAAATTCTTTAAAAAGCGAAGTTGTAAAGTGATAACTGAATATATATATATATATATATATATATATATATATATATATATATATATATAAGTGGATAATCAAATCATTATTTACCACATTCAAGTTTTCAAACGAATCTGAAATATGAAGCTTAGTAATATGTTAGTGAAATATTTAAAGGCACGTAAAACAAAACCCAATGCCAAGATTTTTCACCATATTAATTTTCTTAAGGCCGGAGTCATGTATAAAATAAAAACATTGAATGAAATTAAAATTTCATAAAAAGAAAGCAGCACTTGATGTTCATGTTTAATTTCACAATTGAATATCATTAGCTGGTTATATAAATTGTGTTGTAAGTGTATTATACAAAGGGTACTAGGAAAGTTTTGCAATATGACGCAACAATGGATCGTAGGAAGCTGCTTGTTGCTGCATGTTGAGACATGTTCATACGTGCATAGTAGCCGCCGTGCCATATCGATGGGCTCAGTTATTCATTATCAGTGAGAGTGTAAAGTGCCGCATCGACTGACTGAAGAGCAGATGACACGACGTGTGACTTGGTGCCAGGAAATGCTAAAAAAGTTTAATAACGGACAATCTCGGTATGTGAACAACATCGTGACAGGTGACGAGACTCAGCTGTACTATTACGATGTGCCGACCAAAGCTCAAAACAAAATCTCGATCTGTAAAGAAGAAAATGATAGGTGTATTTTTCAAATCGAGTGGAACTGTAGAACGCGTCGTTTTGGACACACAGAAGACAGTCACAGTTAAGTGGTATACTGAACAGTGCCTGCCTAAAGTTATTGGATCTACGAAGAACTTACGGCCAAAGTCAAGAATGGACACCTGGTTCCTCCATCATGATATTGCTCCAGCTCACTGCGCCAAAGCCTGCACCGAATATTTGACCACGACCGGATTGAAACTTCTCGAGCACCCTCCCTCGGGCCCAGATCTTGCTCCCTGCGACTTTGCACTGCTCCCGCATGTGAAAATGAAGCTAAAAGGGGGGCGATTTTCCAGTGATGAGGACCTTCTGCGGGCTTGGGACAACGAGTGTTTAAAGATTGGTTTCGGAGGATGGAGAAGTGTGTTGAGTGTAGAGGAAATTACTTTGAAAAAGTTAAATAAACAAAGCTATATTGCAAAACTTTCCTAGTACCCTTTGTATCGTATAAGACATGTTCTATAAGATATTTTCAAGTTATATGCGTAAGCTGGACAATGATGTAAGCAAGTCGTTGTTAAATATAACAATAATTAACGCACGCTAGATAAGAGAATTCAATAGGCATATCCATCATAAAAAGCGTATAATAAGATTTATTAGATAAGATTTTAAAACTAAAATTTTATTCAGACGCCTTGAGTTTATGAAGTAGAATACCATAATCTAAAACTAAACTCAGTACTGATTCGAATCCGTTTTCAAACCGGAAGAAAAATATTTAGGAGCAGACTTGTTAAAAAATAGTCTCGTAAGACTTGTTAAGCTTGTCATTGGCATTAATCAATTGATCCAAGAATGATCAATCTCAATCACGACTAACATCATCAGTTCATAAAGTTGGGTGAAGTTTGTTATGAGAAAGTTATATTTAATATTTATATTAAAATGTGAATGAAATTTTAAAGTTATACATAAAGGCAGATGGTATATGCTAGTTAGAGAAAGTGAAAGAGCTTCTAATGTTACACTAAGATTAGAGAAAAATTCGAAGTAACTAGGTTAAGAAGGCAAATCCAGTTCTATTTACACGAAGTAGAGAAATATAATATAAGGAATCAAAGAAGATAAAAATAGTGATGTAATATATGCAGATCTTGTTAAAGTGTGAGAAATAAAACTAAGCACATTAGTAATAAACACTTAAAAAGGAATTTTTTCTATTCGATCTGTCGAAGAATTCTGTCTCTCTTTTTGTTCCTAAGAAAACAGATAAGTGCCAATGATAATTACCACTTACATGACATAGGCAAAATTCATAATGCGACTAACTCTTAATGTATGTAGGTTTGAAAATCAGAAAAGTGTCTACCATTTGTCTTTTTTGAAACTCTGATTTTAAAAAGGAGTTTCATGTGTTGATTGTAACGGAAAATCTGTGTAGTATTTTGAAATGGAAGTTATAAACGTATATATTGGTTAAAAATGGTTTGCGAATTTAAGTTTGGATAACGATCCTGATTCCGATCGATGTTCGAAGATTGATAATAACGACGATTGAAACAAAATTCATATTCAACATGAGTGGTGACTTGAATTAATGTCCAGTGCAACGTGTACTACGACTTAGAAATATATTTATATTAAGTATTTGTTTTTAAATATGCTAAACAGGTGGTATATGTATTAATGGAGTGTAATTTGATGGATCGAGTTAAAATGCGTTTATCGATATTGGGCCGGAATAAAAATGATCCCTTTTTGAATCATTCAGTTACAGAAAATGAAAATATTAATTCATTACAGTAATTCTGTAAGAAAGAAAACATCTGTATAGTCTGAACAATCAATCCCAATAATCGGATTTGCATTACTGCGATAGGTATTTGGTGGTACGACCAAGATCCTGTTTACTACGAATTTAACAGGAACACACAATTCATTCGGATAAGTATTGTTAAAAATTGTCAAATTCTGATATAACAACAAATAAACGGTCAGTTTAATTAATAGAAAATTATATTTTTAGCATGATAATGCAATACCATAGGCTTTTTGGTGACTCAGAGAAAACTGAAAGGACTAGCTTATATTGTGCATATACAACATAAAACTCTTAGATTTTTATCTTTCCAATCATTTCAAAATTATTAGAAAACTTTTTATAGATAATATTACATCGTGAGTTTAAATGAATACTTTAATTCCAAACCAGCAAAGATTTTTGAAGAGTGTATTAATTGAGTGCATAAAAAATGGATTCATACAAAATAATGGGCAATATATTTTTAAGTAAATACGTTCCAAGTTTACATTTGTTTTATTTAGAAAATACAAATAACTTTTAGACAGATAATGCCTCTACAAATTTGAGCAGCTTTTAAATAAAATTTAAAGAGACTGTAATTTAATCTTCAATTAAACAATTTAGTTAAAGGTATTATTCTTTTTTTGTAGATTTTTAAAAAATGGGCGCAATTTTGAATGCTTATGTATTAAGAAAATCTATATTATAAGAAGAAGCTTTATCAGTAACTTGAATGTAATGCCTTTCAATTTTTTATTTCAGGTTTCATCAGGGATGCTGTTGGTTCCTTTAAGTACTGCATAATAGTAATAAACACGATGACATTCATAACTATTGTGTTATGGACCGTAGAACTTATGTATAAAAAATTTAAATCCGAGCAAACCACTTTAGATAAAAAAAATAACAAGTAATGTCGGAATTATTTACTCTAATAGATTAATATTAAATTATTTATTAATTTCCCAATGTACATAAATATTTTTATAACATCTTATTTAATAATAAAAAATATAACGACTTTTTTGTACATTTTGCTTGAAACTTAAGTACTACAATACTCTCCAAACACCTAATAATTTTAAAAACCCGAACCGTCTTATGCAAATGATAACCGTTAAAAGTAGAAGAACCTATCACGCAATTTTCATTCGTAAACTAAGGAAAGATAATATTGTGATTGCCAATTCACAACTAAGCATTAAAACATTTTATCAAAATCAAGGAGATTATACATTTTTCTAATTAATCTTTTTCACCTCTTTTAATTAATTTAATTAATTAATGCAAAATTATTATTGTTATGCATATCCACTAATGGATATTTGCGACCACATTTTCCGTTTGCAGCCATTGGATTCTGGATGATTTGGTAGAATTTAGGAGTCTCTCTCTCAAATTAGATAGAGGACCACGTTAACAGGATTGACATAACTGAAGTATGTACATCTATTTTGGAAGAGTATATACCCAGGTACAGCAAGACCATCATATCCTTAGAAAAATCTGCGCACACTTTCGGTATTACTCGTACTCAGTCGCCAGTGTGTCGCTCGCTTCGGTGATTAGGTACATTCCCAACAGAAAGGCGCGGTTTTATTTTGTACTACGCGACGCCAAGAATAAGAATTTAGAAAATTTTTATTTATTAATATATGTTATACTGGTCCAAATGGAATGTAAATTATTAATTAATGAGGCTGCTAAGTGTTATTTAATAGTGTTCTATTGAGGATGTACTATGAAAGTAAATCTTAATATGATTAGGTAGATAATGTAATTACAAAATTTTTTAATAATACCCAGTAATTAGAAGCAAATAGCTTTATTTCAAAATGATTATATAATTACATAATAAATTACATAATAAAACACATTCACAAAGCAATGATTACTAAGTTATTCTGAATCATCGCTGAAACCAAAATCACTGTCAGATGTATCAGCACCCACGTTTATAATTAGTGACTCCGTAAGAACATCCATAAAAACTTCATTTTGTTTATATTCATCTTCGACTCTCTTCACGTGAGTGCAAAGTTTGTTCCAGTCATTTACTGTAATGCTTTTAAATTTTTCTTCCGCTAGCCTTTTAGCGTCCTCTAATTTAAATGTGACATTTTGTGATGCCACAAAATTTTTCACAGTCGCCCAAATCATTTCGATTGGATTTAGTTCAGGGTGATACGGAGGCAATCGTAAAGTTGTATGACCGTGTGCCTCCAAAATTGCGTCTATTTTATATCGTAAGTGTTGTTGTTTATTATATTTTATTAACATATATAACTGGGCTTTCGTCATATCAGATGTACAGGCAATACCTTTTTCGGTCAACCAGTGTAACATTTTTTGCTTGTTTGCATTAGAATTAGGCGCTGGATTTATCTGAACATTGTGGTATGGAGCATTGTCAATAACTAGTACTGAATTTTTTGGTAAATTTGGTATTAGTTTTTCAACGAGCCATTTTTGGTAATTTTCGAAATTCATTTCGTGATGGTAATCACCGGATTTTGTTCCGGATTTAAAAAGTAACAAAGCGTTTTCTACAAATCCATGGTTCTCACCTCCAGCGTGCAACATAATTAAACGCTGGCCCTTGAGATTGTCGAAAATAACCCATTTCTTGACTTGTCTGTCCAACTTTTCGATTTTGTATGGCCGCTATGAATATAGGATTCATCCATATAAATAGTTGGACGATTTTGCCGTCGATATACATCTATTTTTCGTAAAAAATTTGTACGAATGTTTCTGATATCTGGTTTTTCTTGTAATATCTTGCGATTGTTTTGTGTAGCACAGAATCTAAAACCAAGCTTCTTTATAATTTTTCTTAAGGATTCTCGGCCGCCCGGAAAATTTATATCTTCTTTAAGTTTTTGTAGTAAATTTTTAATAGTAATCCGCTGATTATTTGTCTTGTGGAAATTATAAATAATATGTTTTATTTGGTATAGGTCAATGTCGTCTATTGAATCCATTACTAAACATTTCCTCGATCTTTTCTTTTTTGGCGATTTGAAAACTGCTAGTTGTTCTGTGTTCTCTTTCTCATTTCGTTCTGGTTCTGCTTGATATTCGTTCCCCTCTTTTAAAATATTATAGACAGAAGCTCTTGAAACACCAGTTGCTCTTGCTACGTATTCCTTTAATTCGCTTTTTGTACGATTTCTTATGTCTGTTTCGTTATCTGAAATTGTCTTTAAAAACTTAAAAACATTAAACACGACTTCACGGGTTTGTGAATGCAGTCCTTTTCCACCTCCTAAGTTGGACATTATTAATTATAATAAATAAAACAAATAATAACCAATTATAATGCAAGACCTCAATTACTCACTTTGACTAACCGTAACTTAACAACTTAACCACGCAACGATCATAAGCACACTGAGGACACAAACAGCTTACCGATGACTCGGAGTGTACCACCCGGCACGCCTACGATGCGCAGTAGATTTTTGTCCAAGGATATGATGGTCGTGCTGTACCTTAATATATTAAAATTAATATTCGCTCGTTACTCTGGTTATTTCATGTGATTTATCTAAAGAAAGAAGAAACAGTAGTTTATATGAATTAAAATATTTGTCTGATAAATGGACGCGCTCACATAGTTACACCGAAATAAAAAAAATGTTGGAGTAATTGTTTCTTAAAATTGGTCAAATCAGTTTTGGTAATTTAATATTTGTAACTTTTAATTCTAAATATACTCTAAATTGTGTTTCTTTTACTTAAAAATATTGTTTTTGATGCAAGTTTTAATAAACTTTTGAAGCAGTATTTTATTTAATTTGGACAATCATTAAAATTTCGAAAAGACCGCTTGCTTATTCCTTAGTTATTAATATTATTAATACAAGACTTGAGAAATATCGATTCAATTCTAACATACAAAATGTACCTACATACATATATTATCATTGCCTATGATTTAGCCCATAATTTGTTATATACATAAATTAAGTGTCGTATGTTTACTAATTAAATTTATTTTAAATATACACAAATATTTTAATATCTACCTATTACCTGAACTTACAAACAACCTTCCGACACAAAAAAGTTCACGTGGTAGATAGTATCGACAATACTGTATAAATTAATATCCTCGTTTGTTTGCTCATAATATACCTTTTCTAAATTTCTTGAAATTTATTCATTTACAAAAGGGTAGATTACTGAATTTATAAAGAATATAAATCAATCAAAACGGGTTATGAATAACTCTCTGTGAAATAGATTAATTTACCTCAAAAATTAAATTGAACGCATAGCAGTCTATAAATAATATAATCTTTCAAACAAAGAAAAAATGTTCAATGAGCGGTATATTATAATACAAAAAGAACTTAAACATTATTGCAATTACTAGAGAATCAACGAAAAATGAAATTGCGAATGAATATGTACTTAAACGTCTTAAAAAGGCAAAAACGTATAAATAATACGTAAACAAAGATATTGGCGGCCAAGTTCAATTTTAAAATAGATTTTCTTGTTTCTCTTTAACTTGAATTTTGAGACATTGAAAAATATAATGCGCGCGCACCGATTTTAACATGAAAGAAAGATGCAACAATAGAATGTTTTTGTGAACGAGTAGGATAAGTGTACAAACGAAAATCGAATTGTCAGTTAGACTGTGAATGTCCGTTTCAGAGCATAATGATTGTGCATAATAGTCTAATGTAGTTTATAAGCTCAGCTGTTGAGGTGAGTGACTTATTTGACGTTCGTGTGTTTTGTATACTCATTCTGGTCACAGTGCTACAACCTTTTGTTTGAGAGTAAGCAAGAAATTATCAAGTTACCTAACAATTTTATGCAAAAATGAGTGAATTAACACAAGAAGAGGTACGTATAGGTTAAATGTCATTTGATTTTCTTTATCTAGTATTTTGAAAAAAATCATGTTTGTCTGTTATTGATGTTTGAATATTGATAATCTACTAATCAGATCGTTTGCTTTATTCGTGGCATTATGTTTTGTAAAATTTGTTTGACACTAACTTCACGAAAATGTATTACAACTCGTTTTAATAACAAACTAAACTTAATTCCATTTTAGATACGTCGTAGAAGATTAGCACGTTTGGCAGGCTGCAACTACAGTTCACCTTCAAATTCTGTTTCACCGCCTACAACACCAATTTCGCAAAGTCCAAACAGTGCCGTTAGAACAGAGAGTCCTTTATTTGAGACTCCGAAAACACCAATCGATGAAAAATGCACTGATATGTTAAGTAGTAGTGACGATAAATTAGACACCAAGCATTTAGAGCAGTCGGAAAAGAAGGAAAGTTATGAAGAACAAAAATTCGATAATGTCTTTCAAATACCTAGTAAACCGATTGATATCAGTGTCCCATCGAGTTCAAAACACAGATCTAGACAACCACCACAGAGAAGTGATTCAGAAACAAGTTCAATACATATGGAAGTTGATGAAGTTAGTGGTTGTATTGATAAAGCTGGTGCAAACACTGATATTGATTCAGGAATTGAAAATATGGAAGTAAGTATTAGCTACAAATTTATGTTATAACATACACAGCAACATTTTTTAAAAAAATATTTTAATTTGCAATATATTTCTTACAAATCTAAAATGAAAACAGCTGTTCATTGAGCACTACAGTAAATATAATTTATTAATAATAATATTTTTTCTTTTTTTATCAATGACAATATATGTACACATAAACCACAATACAAATGCAATTATTAAAATGTCAAGGCTTTGTTTATATTTTAGTATAATATATAAGAGAACAATTTATATATTTTAAAACTTCTGTATTTTTACGTTTGGTATTCTTCATGGTTATGATTTTGTTTTTAAAATTTTTAAATATATCTCAAATTTTAATAAACTTAATTGTTTAAAATGTTCAAAACTACTTTAGACAATTCTATGTTTGGTAGGAAGAACTTCATGTTAAATTGCATTTTAATTGTAATTTTTTTTATAGTACCCCGAATGGCTGTAGATACTGTAATCCTTACACTCTTATGAAGAAATATATGACATATTGTTATTTATTATTTTTTGTGAACATTAATTCCCTTCGTTTTAATTATTCTATGCCAAATTAAATTACAAGTTGTTTTTCTTATGCTGCAATAGGTTGAAGAAGTAGAACCAAGAAAGGAGGTGACCAGGCAGAGGACCACATCTTCAACGGAAATATCAGAGGAACAGTTACACGCAACATTATCACGAGTTCTTTTGTGTTCCTTCAGTCAACCTAATGAAAATTTCGTCTTTCTTCCCCAAGTGGCTGATGCTTTAAAGAATAACGGTGCGATCCCGATCTCTGATATAATTTCTCAGTGTTTGATGGAAGCTTTATTCGAGATATCCATCGGCAATAATCCGTTTAAAGACTTGGTGCAAAACCCTGAACAACCAGACAACGTTAGTCTCAGTTCATTTTCTGTTAGTCCTACCCAAAATCTCAGTCCTTCGCCCAGTCCTATAGGTAGCTGTCCTGTTCCTTTATTGCCGATGAAAACAAGCGATATTAACAGTGATTTTTCCCCACAAATAATAGCCTTGAACTATCTAATGGATTGTTACTCACGAGTCGCCGTCGAAGAAAGAAACCATCCTAAGAAGTCCAGTATACCGCCCTTGTCTGATGTACTTAGTGATTTACGCGGCCAAATTATTCAGTACACTTCCCTCCTGCTTCAAGGTGTGATCATTCCCTTGGAAACAACTTCTAAATCTCCACTTATGGGCCCTTTGCTCCAGCAAAGTTTCCCGAGAGGATTTTTAACGGAGTTGATTTTAAGAACACACGCAAATTTCGAAATATTTTCTAGAATATTTTCACCCGTTTTGCAAGGACTATTTACGATGATGCAGAATGCCAGTATTGTCGGAAATGAACAGAGGGCACCACTGCAAGTGCTCAACGACTTGGCCGAGATCAGATGCGGTTCTAGACCAATCTGTACATTAATAACACGACAGATGCAATTTTTACCTGATGTGTGTACTCAAGCCAACGGCAGAGAACTGACCAGAACTTCTTACTTGGGACCATTTTTATCTGTATCTGTTTTTGCTGAAGATGAACCGAAAGTGGCCGAAAAGTTTTTTTCTGGAAATTCGACCAGCGACAAAAGTTTGAATCAGACCTTGCAACAGGAATTGGAGAATAGTAGAAATATATTACATAAGGTATTCTTTTTTATACATCATATTGTAACATAGAAGTTTACTTGTCAAATTTAATTTTCAAAATGACTATGGCTTTTATGTGATTACTGAAAATAAGAGCTGTAACTTCAGTGTATCTCCATTTCTTTCCAATGTGTATTGTATTATTCCCTATTTAAAATAACACTATTCTTGATCTAAGCGTCCATTTTTGTATTGCAATTCATTATTATCACTAACTAGGTAATGTTGGCATTTATAAACTTTTTTGCTTATTTTTTTAAAACTCGTATTTCTTTAAGTCTCTTCGTTATACTATTTATTAAATAATACACTATGAAAAATATTACTTTGTGGTGAATTGAAATTATAACTGTACTCAAACATTAATTGATAAAATGTGTCACAATGTTTAACAAATACTATTTCAGGTCTTTCATAATATTTTGGCGAACACGAGTAGTCGCGATTCCATGCTTAATTACATGTCTGTTCTCCTTAAAAACAACGAGAAAAGAGCTCAACTCCAAATCGAGGAGAGAATTTTAGCCGGCGATGGTTTTATGCTAAACTTGCTCAGCGTTTTACAGATGCTCGCCTTCAAAGTGAAATTGGATAAAGTCGACTTCCTTTATCCGTTTCACCCGAATTCTCTGGTTGACATAAAAAACGACACTAGATTAAGGTATACATCGCACGAGACGGGCGATTGGCTAAGTGAATTGACAAAAACTCACACGTGGACGGAGCCAAAGTTTCCAACACATTGTTGGTTTCTGACACTTCATTGTCATCATTTGTCACTTTTACCGGCCGTACAGAAATATCAGAGAAGATTGAGGATCATACGGGAATTACAAAAGCTATTAGATGAAACTGTTGCTGCGGAACCGCAGTGGCGGTCTACTCCTTTGGCCACTAGGAACAAACATCTTATAAAACGCTGGAAACATCAATTGAAAAAACTTAATAAGTAAGTTACTTTTGTCTTAACCCTTTTATAGGTTGATAATTTAAAGGAGAAATTAAGAATAATATAGTTTATGGGTTTTTAAAAATCGTTCGATGCCCTTCCACAAATATTTCCAAATTATTTATTAATTAAAAATATATTTTTTAAAATACAATAAAAATATACAATATTTTCCTTATAATTACGTTTACTAGATATTTTTGCATTTAATCAAATTGATTTTATCTCATTCTTCAAATATTTTGGTTTTGCATCTGTTAACATGCATACGCCAGGAATATATATATACAGACTTGTTCATTCTAGAATTAGATATGCGCTGTCCACAAGTGGAAAGAGTGCAGTTAGGTTAAAGCGCGCGAGAAAGGAGGATAGAATATCTCTCACCACACCACAGTTCGTGTGTGCGTGCGCTGCTACGATAAACCTCCCCTACTGATAATCAAAATAAGTCATTCTTGTTAAAGCCGTTGCGGTGTACTAAGCATTTATTATTTTACTTTTAAAAATGACTTATACACACGAAGAACGAATACAAATTATAAAATGGTACTATGGTGGCCATAGCGCACAAGAAATTGTTGGGCGATTTGTTTTTTCGTTTGAAAATAGACCCGTACCGATTTGATTATCAGTTTATCGTAGCAGCGCACGCACACACGAACTGTGGTGTGGTGAGAGATATTCTATCATCCTTTCTCGCGCGCTTTAACCTAACTGCACTCTTTCCACTTGTGGACAGCGCATATCTAATTCTAGAATGAACAAGTCTGTATATATATATATATATAAAATAAGTCATTCTTGTTAAAGCCGTTGCGGTGTACTAAGCATTTATTATTTTACTTTTAAAAATGACTTATACACACGAAGAACGAATACAAATTATAAAATGGTACTATGGTGGCCATAGCGCACAAGAAATTGTTGGGCGATTTGTTTTTTCGTTTGAAAATAGACCCGTACCGATTTGATTATCAGTAGGGGAGGTTTATCGTAGCAGCGCACGCACACACGAACTGTGGTGTGGTGAGAGATATTCTATCATCCTTTCTCGCGCGCTTTAACGTAACTGCACTCTTTCCACTTGTGGACAGCGCATATCTAATTCTAGAATGAACAAGTCTGTATATATATATATATATATAAAATAAGTCATTCTTGTTAAAGCCGTTGCGGTGTACTAAGCATTTATTATTTTACTTTTAAAAATGACTTATACACACGAAGAACGAATACAAATTATAAAATGGTACTATGGTGGCCATAGCGCACAAGAAATTGTTGGGCGATTTGTTTTTTCGTTTGAAAATAGACCCGTGCCAATTTGATTATCAGTAGGGGAGGTTTATCGTAGCAGCGCACGCACACACGAACTGTGGTGTGGTGAGAGATATTCTATCATCCTTTCTCGCGCGCTTTAACCTAACTGCACTCTTTCCACTTGTGGACAGCGCATATCTAATTCTAGAATGAACAAGTCTGTATATATATATATATATATATATATATATATATATATATATATATATATATATATATGCTTCTTAACATTGTTTTAAGTAAACACTTCAATAACCAGGTTAATTAGAGTTGGGAGATTGGGCCTGTCAGTAAAACTTTACCTCTCTGGTGGGCAAACACTTCATAATTTCTTGCACTCTTTCTGATTTTATGTCTGTAGGTGAGTTATTTTGTGCATGAAATTTGTCAATTTTTTATCAGAAAATGTTCCAATACGGCAGTGTAAGCTTCTCTGTTAATTTGTATGGATCATTTTACCATACTATCAAACATATTTTGAAGAGTATCCTTCTACGATTCTTCTTCTTTTTAATTTAATGAAGGTATAACTCATTAAATTAAAAGAATTTAATAGGAAATCGAATACACTTACCGCTTATAAATTACTACATGTAGCAAAGATTTTGAAATGCTATGTAATGAATTAAATTTTACAAAAAAAAACCATTGAAATCAGGGACGTGGTTTCAATGGACCGTCAAACGAATTAAAGAATATGTAGGGCATTAATAGATTCCGGCACGAACTGCATCAGGTATCACAAATTAACTGTATTTATTATCTTGAGTAAGGATGTTTATCTTTCTGCAATGATATCTATATATTTTGCTAATATTTTGTATTTGTATTTTAGCATTATTTTCTTGTAGTTTATAATCTGTATATAATTTCGGAGACAAGCCCCTTGGTACATGTGTACTTACTGGATAATAATATCATGTATTTATTTATAATAATTGGAAAAAATGTGATAAAGATATTCAACTCAATATCTGTTTCAGCAAACCATATTTTTTAAAAAACTTGATCATTTCACAAACTAGTGCACTATTAAAGCAGTAATTTTTTATGTATTTTAACGTCTTCTCTTGGGAATGTGTCCTGAACTTGCAATATATAATTAACTTTCGTATTTATATATTGTTTAACATATGTATATTAAATACATTTCCTTTCAACAACCATTAATTTTCTATTACTCCTTTTTTTCCAGATCAAAGGCTTGTGCTGACGCTGGTTTACTCGATAAGAATTTAATAAGAAGATCTTTAGGTTTTTACACATCTGTTTCGGAATTTTTACTAAGTGCTCTAACGAATACCCCACCAGGTAGTGGTGCTCCAAACTTACCTTTAGTCGGTGATGTGCCGTCATTGTTTTCCGCACTGCCAGAATGGTATGTTGAAGATATCGCCGAGTTTTTATTATTCGCATTGCAGTAAGTACCAATTATTAAGAAAATAATGAGAGTTAATTTATAAATCGTTTCAGATATTATCCAAAAGCAATATCAGAAAATATGGAAGACACGTTGATAACTTGGCTTCTGGTCATAATGTGTTCATCTAATTGTATCAAGAATCCGTATTTAGTTGCTAAGATTGTCGAAGTCGTCTTTATTATTAATTTATCGGTCGAGAAACGAACTGAAGTTTTGTATTCGCGTTTTATGACACATCCAATCTCGCAGACCATTTTACCCAGCGCACTTATGAAATTTTACACCGATGTGGAGACTACGGGATCCAGTTCGGAATTCTACGACAAATTCACGATACGCTATCATATAAGTTTGATAATAAAAAGTAAGTGGCGCTGAATATTTTAGTACAGCAGCAAGATTAACAAACTGCTTGAAATTTTCTATTTGTTTTCTAGTAAAAAATAAGACTAAATTATTGAAATGGTCTTCATTTACTTTTTTCATTCTAATTTAATAGTTTCGTCACCAGTATTCAATACATTCAATCAATATAGATTTATTATGCAGCAAGTTCAGACAGATAAAGGCTAGGTGATAAAATATTTGTCATTCGAGGCATCGACACGACTAAAATTCATACCGAACTGTTCCCAATTTTAGGAAGTCTTGTAACGTTTATTGGAGTACTTATGCAAATAGTGCTCGTTAAAAAAATCAACGTCGTTTTGTGAAACCTTAAACTGTGAACTAAAGTTAAAATACTTTGACGATGGTAAAGTATTTTACTCATAGTAGCATAATAAACAGTCGATGTATTGTGTGGTATCGGAAATATAGTCGAATTTTATTTAGCAGTTGATCACGTCTCCAATAATTTGTTACATGTCCTGTGTTGTTGTAATTTTAAGTAATAATAAATTTGTTTATATGTATAACATATTTTTGAGGTTAGACTTTCAACATTTAAAATTAATCAGTTAAAACTATTCAAAATACATAATCTAAACTACAAATAAAAACATGTAGCTAGGATAATTGTCCAAATTCATAAAGGCTTATTGATAGAAATGGCAGAGCATTGTATTAATATCGATCATAATTATCATCGCATTCTTTTAGAAATTTTGTAGTCCAACAAGAAATTAAATCTTATTATGCAAGGCGAACTAGAAAAACATCTTCCAAGTTATAATGGAAATAACTAAGTGTGTGGCTTCATAATGTCCAATAGTGATAATATTTTTCTACTTACGTCTTAAATTTGACTTCTTTTATTATTATGTGCCTTATAGTGTTGCCATCGAATCTTTGACAAATGAACGGGCTTCTAGAACTATTTATGAACGAATGTTTGCATTGTATGGGGTTACTTTTGTTGAATACCGGAGGCTAAAATAACACCATTACTGTAATACGTTACGTCGTTGCAATGCAGGTGACGCAAGTGCGTTGAAGTTAAGGTTGATTACGTTGAAAAATAAAATTATCAATAAAATCGTAGGTCATTTGTTGTTAGGTAGGAAATTTTTCTAATTTGCGTTATATTTAAAAAATAGTTTAAAGAATTTTGTTCCATGCGAATCAAATAAAAGAAACGAATCAAATTGGTACAAATAAATATATTTAAAAACACTTATAAGTATGTAAATAAAGCAAGTGAAATGGTTAATTGCATATAATGTAAGTAAATGTTTCAGTATAAAAATTATTCCCTCTATTAGCAATAGTACACTATAGTGACGAAATTGATGACCATTGTAATACTTATATAATTTAGTGCTTCGACTGCATCTTGTAAACATGCATTGCTTTTCGTAACTGACATAAAATGGACATGTTTTATCAGTTTTGGTTTTGTAAATGGCAAGCCTCAATGTGATGTGATAAAATTATCTATTTTTTTTAATCTTTCAATTGGTAATAAATTTTTAATTATTCACAAAATACTTTGGATTAGGTATGTGGAATTCACCAGTTCATAGGCAAGCACTGGTCAACGAATCCGGTAGTGGCACTCAATTCGTTAAATTTGTCAATATGTTGATGAACGACACGACGTTTCTGCTGGATGAATCCCTCGAAAGTCTGAAACGTATTCATGAAGTACAAGAATTAATAAAAGACGAATCAAATTGGTATAAATTACCGAGTGAACAGCAGCAATCAAGGATGAGGCAGCTCAACGCCGATGAAAGGCAGTGCCGATCATACTTAACACTAGCGAGAGAAACCGTCGACATGTTTCATTATTTAACTATCGAGATTAAAGAGCCGTTTTTAAGACCCGAGTTGGTAGATAGATTAGCTTCGATGTTAAACTTTAATTTGCAGCAATTGTGCGGTCCGAAGTGTAAAAATTTGAAAGTTAGAAATCCTGACAAGTATGGCTGGGAACCGAGGTGGTTGCTTAGCAACTTGGTCGATATATATTTGCACCTCGACTGTGATAAATTTGCCCAGGCTTTAGCAGGAGATGAGGTAAGTTAAGAAAATTATACAGATACATTTCATTCACCAAATGTGGTCACTTTTTTTTATTATCACACTTCTAAATTCTTAAAATTTCAATCTGTTATTATTGTTAAATTCTTGTTTTTTTAACCATTTTTACAACTAAAAATTTTTTTTATGAAATTTAAGGAAATTGCGAAAGACTACACAAATAATTTAATTTTTAAATAATTATTTTAAATTTTTATTTGAAAAAAAACAAAATTATTTGTTTTTTATCGTTATTCCTATTTTTTACATGAAATGTGACTTACTTTTTCACTATCACCGTTTTCTTTTTACCATATTTTATTTTCCAATCAAATTGTTATTAATTTTAAGTTGTTTCCTTATCATTCAGCGTTCATTCAGAAAAGAACTGTTCGACGATGCTGCCTTACGAATGGAGCGATCATCAATTAAGACACCGGTAGATATAGAGCAATTCAAAGCATTAGCATCCAAAGCCAACCAAATATTGTTGGACAATCAGATGTCCGACGATTGGATGGCGGAAGCTCCGGACGAGTTCAAAGACCCACTAATGATGACTGTGATGTCTGATCCTGTTTTATTACCGAGCGGGCTGGTAATGGACAGACCAATTATAATGCGACATCTCTTAAACAGTAATACAGATCCCTTTAATAGACAACCTCTTACAGAGGATATGTTACAACCTGGTAAGTGTTATTTTTATATATTTAGTTATTAAATTCGCACTGGACATCTCAAGATGTTTTATGTACTAGGCATCTCCTATTTTTATCTAAAAGTTTAAGAGTATAAAGTCATAACTGTGTTTTGTGTCGTTTCTTCCTAAAACGTATCCTATGTGCTATATTAGTGTATTACTTTTATACAACAAAATGTAGAAATATATTAGCAGATCACACTATACTTAATTGCACAGCTCAAGGGGTATATTATCAGTCGTGTACATTTAATTTTTTTAAATTTTATTAGTCAGTTGTTATTTCTATTTTTTGCTATCGGCCCGGATACCGTTCTAGACGAGTTTCGCAACCTCGAATTAAACTTGTATCTTCCAGTGTAGCAGAAACAGCAATACCGCAGACCTAAAAATTTTGTTTGGAATTTTCACGCGATCCGTAAGAATAATCGTTTCAAATATCTGTTTCTAATGCACCTAACTAATCTTAGGAAGACCACTTCGACTATATTTACTCATTGAAGGTCTTTCAAATAATGACTGGTAACAGAAACATATGCAGGAAGTTTCAGAAAATTACATAGTGAAACACCTTTCTTCATTATCATAAAATATGTTCTTAAACATGTATAGTAAAGCAATAAATATAATTAGTTCTGCCTATAATATTGGGTTTTACTGAGGATGCTTCATATAATAAATTGTAGCCAATATAACCTAGTCTAATTCAAACATATGTTTCAATAGTTGTATATATACTGAGAAATTTTGTTCGTATTACTTATACGATTTTAATATATACGAGGTCTGATAAAAAAATAACCGTTATTTTCAAATTTCGTGAGTTACCTACGTTCGATTTTCGCATTTTTTTTCTGTTATGTTGGTACACATGTCTGTTATATATGTTGGCAATATCAGCCATTTTGGATTGTCAGTTTGTTTTTGACAGATAAAAAGGTTAGTCGTGTTTTGGTGTGCTCTTCGATTTATTACTATTCGAAAAAATGGATCAAAGAAACTGTATTAAGTTTTGTGTAAAAAATGAAATTAAATGCGCAAGGACATTTGAAATGTTGACTGTGGCGTTTGGCGAGTCTATTATGAGCAGAACACAAGTTCAATTGTGGTATAACCGGTTTAAGGAAGGCACGTCAAATTCGGTCAAATGTGAAGGTTTTGCTCACTGTTTTCTTCGACTGTAATGGCGTGGTGCATCACGATTCTTGCCACAAGGTCGTACGGTCAATAAGGAATACTACCTTGAAGTTATGCGCCGTTTGCGCGAAGCAATTCGTCAGAAACGCACAGAATTGTGGAAAAAACAATCATGGATTTTGCACCATGATAACGCACCAGTTCACACATCGATGCTTGTGCGTGAGTTTTTGGCCAAAAACAAAACCGTTATCATGCCTCAACCACCGTATTCACCGGATTTGGCTCCCTGCGACTTTTTCCTCTTCCCAAAACTGAAGACAACGATGAAAGGAAAGCGTTTTGCTACGATTGAGGAGATAAAAGAAAAATCGAAACAGGAGCTGTTGGCGATACCAAAAAGCGCGTTTCAGAAGTGTTTCGAGGATTGGAAAAAACGCTGGCATAAGTGTATTATATCTGAGGGGGATTACTTTGAAGGGGACAAGATAGTTATTGATGAATAAATAAATACTTTTTGAAAAAATTGAAAATAACGGTTATTTTTTTATCAGACCTCGTATATCAATTCCGTACGCCCATCCAAATAGGACGGCGCTCTAAGTAGAAGCAGGGCGCTTTGTTTTTGATATCACTTAGAATTTTAAATTAATAGATTCTAATATCAGTTTTCTGAATATAAACTTTTACGTTTGAAGACATTCGTATTTTTAATTTCATTGTATAGGGTATTCGTGATTTATCAGGACATACTAGCAATTTTACAGATTTATGGTATCGAAGTAAATCACTATTTGCTAATAACTTAGATCAACATTTTCTTTCTATTTACCTAACTTTATACATGTAAAAATTAAAAGTTTCTGTGAATAGTTTTACACAAAAATAAAAAATAACGTATGAAGACTTTTACGTTAATATACAATATACAAACGATTGTGTGCGAATAGACCTTGGACGTCGTATTTTAATATTCCGCTCCGTTTTCACTACCTAGTGAATCTGACCGCTCAAGGGTTTATTTTTTATAGATACCTTTGTTAAAAGGCAAAAGGAACTAAATTTCGCGGCATTTCACGGCATGAGTATTAAATACCTTCAACTAGTTTTTATATATGTATAAATAGAAAAAAATATTTTTGTCTTATATTATGTTCTTTTTCAGCAAATGAACTCAGAGAAAAGATAAGCCTGTGGAAACTGCAGAACAAACCGCCGAATAAATAATACTAATTTGATACTTTTCCACTTTTTATTTAATTTCTATATCTTAAAGTTGAAATTGTGCAAAACAAAAAAGAACAAAAAGTACAGATCATGCGTATCGAGTCAATAATCACGAAAAAATTTTTAGTGGGATATAAAAAGTCTGAATTTAGATCTCTCTTAAAGAAAAACAAACAAGAAAATATCATTATTGCATTTTATTTCATTGCTTTGTACATACGAGTCAAATAATACTGCCAATTTTAACGCAACTACCGTCACAATTTTCCAAACTATTTTTTTTTATATTAATTTTATTCCTTATGTCAAACAAATCTCAATGTGTATTAATTGTAGTCAAGGTAATTATAAAAGGAAGATGAGAATTATGTGTCTACATTTTTGCATTTTACTATAATTTAAAATATATTACTTGAGAAGACAAAAACATTGATTTCTTTTCAATGGAATCGCATTTCTTTTGACTACAATATTTTTGCCATATACATAAGTACGTGTATTGGGGGTATGTTGTACATAATATTGATCATAATAAATGTTAACAGTTTTATTTTTAGTTTATTTTTTAAAACTTTCTTAAATTTGCGTAATAAAATGTTCTTCGCAAAAAGAATTAAAAAGTGCATATAAACTTACGATAATATTAAAATTTTTTATATGACTTTAGTTAGTTAATTTTTGAAGATGTATGTATAAAAAATAAAGACATTTATAAATTACGAAATGTATTATTTATTTTGCTGCAAATAATTAATAACCATTTTGAACATAATTTCATATTTACATTAGTAAGTCTAAATACACCAAGTGTAATACAAAGTTTAATGATGCTGCTGAATGAAGAACTGTGGGAAAAAGTAATAGTTCTTCATGTTGACGAAAACCATAATAGTAGTTGGTAACTACATACCATTGTGGAAGAATCTTAATATACAATGAACTGCATAATCTGGTACGTAGACATCCGCGATCGTGGTCCATACTATCTTCTTCTGGGCTTCCGGGCTGGAACCGCGTCACTGGTATAACTGCCGACGTTTCGTACCCACTCGTACGGGATATCTTCAGGGCTTAGCTACTGTCTGTCGCATTGAAACTGAAACTGAAAAAACAGTTTCAGTGCGACAGACAATAGCAGTAGTTGAGCCCCGAAGATGTCCCATACGAGTGGGTACAAAACGTCGGCAGTTATACCAGTTACGCGGTTCCAGCCCGAGAGCCCAGAAGAAGATAGTATGAACTGCATAGTAAAAAAACCTTAACCAATAACGTGATATAAATAAATTAATTCAGATGCAATTTTTATTGCATGTAAATTAAATGAACTTAAAAAGTTAATAAATCGCTTTAATGTAACTAATAGTTTCGTCATTATTTGGTGTAATGTCATTCAACAAATAATTAGACCAAATCTCTTTGACGATCGTATAATTAGTGGCAAAAGTACTCGCTCTTTTAAAAACTATTAATTTTTCAAGTTTTCTACGCAATTTTATTGTTTCACAATTTCAAAATATATGATCTAGAAGATTCCTAAACAATTGACTTGAAGCAGGTATTTCTAAAATGTAACACTTATCTACAAATTCTATTTTATAGTACGTAATAATTTTGTCATTTTTTTATTAAAAATATTTCATTACGAAAAATAATATACTTTGAGATCCATTTAAAAGTTTTACATTTTCGGTTGTATCATTTTTTGAACAACCATTTTAAGAATGCGGTGTATGTGTAACATCTTATATGGGTATTTTTATACATTTCGATAGTATATGTTGACAAAACAATTTATATGAAACAGACAGCATATTAATCTGGCACGTAGACTTCCGTGGTCGTGGTCCATGATATCTGCTTCTGGGCTTCCGGGCTGGAACAGCGTCACCTGTATATCTGCCGACATTTCGTACCCATTTGTATGGGTACTACTGCACTGAAACTGCAGTTTCAGTGCAGTAGTTGAGCCATGGAGATGTTCCATACAAATGGGTACGAAACGTCGGCAGATATACAAGCGACGCAGAAGCAGATAGCACAAACAGTATACTTTTTAAAATTGTATATCCAGCTATATTTTATATCTCCTCTATATTTTGAAAAAATATATGTTCTTCAGAATTTAGTTTTTAGCCATGAACAACAATTACTTAAATAAAACATTTATTTAAAAACAACAGGAATAGTAAAATGTGTATATCTTTTAATAAATAAAAAATTAAATGCTCAGAGATGACCGTTTTATGTAGCAGCAGCTTAATGGACCATCATTAACAGTACAGTGTTTATCAACTTTTAAATGTTAGCTTTAAAATCATTAAAAAAGTGTTTATAAGAAAGTAAATACAAATATAAAAAGGAGGATATGAAAAAATCAAACAATTAAGGAATGTTTGAGGAGTGTTGCTGAAATTTTATAAAAATCAAATATAAGTTTAGTACATTTATTTTTTTTGGAACGATCTTTTTTCGGCTTTTATTGTAAATCGAATTTTAAAAGCTCTATTTTATTTTGTAAGTGCGAAGTTTGGACAACAAGCACAGAAAAAATAAAATGTCTTTCAACAGTAATATTCCACGTTATTTTTTGTATATCGGTAAAATTACTTTAAATAGGATTCGTAAGATTACCTAACTCCGCTCTGCGAGTGAAATAACCATTCCAAATTGTTTTTGACGGTTAAACAAATTTTACAGTATTCTACAATTATATATCAGATTTGTCTTAAAGGACTCTTCTGTTACTCCAGATATTGAAGAACTTGCAAATAGACAAGATTTGAATTCACTGCCTAAAAAACTGTGACTGTAATATGATATTGCATATTTATATTTATGAAAGGGTGAAAATTGATGAAGACTTAATGTAAATTTGCTGAATATTTATTTCTAGCATATTTTAAAGAAAAATTTAAGTTCTGAAAGTCATCATCAACTTTATCTTCTAATGTCTCTTTGAGAAAAGTCAATTTTCATATCAAGAAGACATAAGTATTACTATTTTATAGATTGTTTTTAATTTTTTTTCTGTTTAAAGATTACTTTTGTACATGCATGAAATATTTGAAATTTGTCTAAAGGCTGTGTTTTATCAACTTGAAAATTTCATCAATAAGACTTTATTTTTAACATTAGATAATCATTTTCAAACTAATATGGCTTTTCGTAATATATTTAAATCCATCACTTAACAGTGAAGCTTTGCAACTCTTCAACTTGTTCATTTTATTAAAACAACATTCACGTTATCTATTTTCTTTTCAGTGACTACTTTGTCTAACATTTCTTAGAAACTGCAGATATGTTTTTTTTGGATCATTTATTGCTTTCTGAATATGAATACTAAATTTATGTTGTTTCATAAGGCTATAATACAAGTCCAAATTTGTCTAGCCATTCTTAAAGAGTATTTGCATACTTTTGTCTTTAAGATAGATTACAAGCAAGTCTCTTATTTAATCCTTGCATGCTTATCCCATACAGGATCAGACCTTTATTCATTTCTGGTATGTGTCTACCTTTGATTCTCTTATGGAGTACTGCGAGAGGTGAAGAAGCCAAAGAGCATCATATAAAGCAGAATTTCTATTTTTGATATCTACGATCGGATCGTCATTAGAATATCGTCTTTTGTGTATCAGTATTCTTCTTAATATAGTTTCTAGGCATCTTTCACTATTCCAAAAACATAAAAATATTTATTACGAAGTTATTATTAACAAATACCTCAAATACATGTTTACAATCTCCTCAAATGCATGTTTCATATGGATAATTAATTATAATCTCTCTGTATTTATATTTTTGAGGTGATGCCGTTATATTTATACATATTTACATTACATCGTTACTCTCGCAAATAAAAAATGTTCCTACTTATCATTCAACACTATTATATCAACGTAAATTAATTTCAAACTGTAAGCAATATAAAACTTTTTATGACTGCTGACATCGGAACCACTGCGACATAAATTATCACAAAATTATATAAATATATTGGGGTATGGCATTTGTCAATCATTAAATTGACCCGAAGCTTTCAAATAATATTTAAAAATTCATAATTGTTCTTGATTTACAATTATCTTCTTTGACCTCATAAATTAACTACATTTATAAAACGAAAAAGTGTGAGATACAGTCCAAAAAAATTTTTAACCAGGAAGTAAATTGATAGATTTTTTTAATGATATTTTGTAAATAAAAGATGCGAGGGTAGCCGTTTATACTTCGGAAACTTGCAACACTGTTAGTGTTACATCCGATCTGATGATTGCATCGTGAAGTTTGTCATTTTTGACAATATATTTACCTTGACAATTTTATTATCCGGTTGCTATTTCTATTGTTGATAGTAACTCGAAAATTGTATGTCACCGAAAAAAATGGAATTAACTCGCGAACATTTTCGTGCAATTACTTTTCATAACTTTCGGCGTGGATTATCTCAACAAGAATGCATCGACGATCTGAATTCTTTATATGGTGATGAAGCACCAACGAAAACTACAGTCTATCGTTGAATTCAAACTTGGACGGCATTATTTGGACGATGAATTTCGTGAAGGTCGTCCCACAAATGTTGTTGTGTCGGAAAACATTAATGCAGTGTCTGAACTGATAATACAAGACCTTCATGTGACCACCATGAGATCGAGACATTTCTAAGTATTAGTAACACCAGCGTGCATAAGATGCTGCATGGACATTTAGCCGTTAAGAAGCTATATTCACGTTATGTACCACATAATTTGAAACCGCTCAAAAAAGGACTCGCGTCGATTGGTGCCAAGAAATGCGCAAAAAATACAATGGCGGTGCTTCAAAGAACATTTATAAAGTCGTTACATGTGATGAATCTTGGATCTACACGTATGAGCCCGATAGTAAACAGCAGTCGACTGTGTGGGTACTCCAAGATGAGCCAAAACCAACAGAAGTTGTTCGCGCTCGAAGCACATCAAAACAAATGGTCGCCTGTTTTTTCGGGAAAACCGGTCACATTGCAACCGCGCCTTTAGAGAGTTGTAGAACGATCAATTCCGAATGGACTATTTGTTTGTCAAAAGTTTTTGAAGAAATAAGGAAAACAAACCGAAGACGACAGATCATTCTCCACCATGACAATACGAGCTCTCACAGGTCGGTTCAAACAATTGAATATTTGACCGGGCAAAACATTGAATTGATGAGCCATCTGCCGTACAGCTCCGATCTATCATCCTGTGATTTCTTTTTGTTTTTGTTCCCACACGTAAAGAATAAACTTCGTGGTCAACGGTTTTCTACTCCGGAAGAGGCAGTTGAGGCATTCAAAATTCATATTTTGGAGATACCGCCTTCACAGTTACAGCAATGCTTTTCGATTGGTTTAAACGAATGCAAAAGTGCATTGATATTTGATGTCGATTATTTGCAGTATGCTATTGAAGAATTAGATATTTCGTTTTTAGCAAAATAGTCTCCATTTACATCAATAGTTTGTTGCCAACGGCCTGGAAGTTGAAAAATTCCCTTTGAAAAGAAATCTAGGTTTTGACGGCTCACATATTGCTCAAACACTGCTATTACAGACTCCCGATCAGGGAAGTCCCTATTTTTTAAGTGATTGTCTAAACTTCGGAAAAAATGAAAATTAGTTGGCGAAAGGTCAGGTGAATAAGGTGGATGAGGGAGAATTTCGTAACCAAATTCCGAAAGTTTTTAGATTGTCTGTCGTGCAACATGAGGTCTTGCATTATCATGAAGAAGTATGGGTCCATGTCTATTGATTAGTGAGGGCTGCAAGCGGCTCAATTTTCTATGCATAGTTTCCAGTTCGGCACAATAGGACGCTGCCGTGATGGTTTCACCAGGTTGCAAAAATGAATAGTGAATAATACCCTTACTGGTCCACCATACCGTCACCATAATCTTTCGCGGGTGAAGTGATACTCGTGCATGCTGTCTTGGTGCTCGATCTAACCATTGTCCTGACCGTCTCCGATTATCATAAAGTATCCACTTTTCGTCACACGTTACCACTCGATGAAGAAACAGTTCAACTTTCTGTCGATTAGCCAAAGAAGTAGCCACCTCTAATCGACGGAGCTTATTGGCTTCCGTTAATTGGTGCGGCACCCATCGATCGAGTTTCTTCACTTTGCCAATCGAAGAAAGGTGACGACTAATGGTGGCAATGGACACTTGAAATGTTTCTGCAAGGCTACGCACTGTTGTCGACGGATTACTTTCAACTTCTACACGCAGCTCGTCGTCATTAACGGTGCTACGCGCATATCCGCGAGGCTCATTTTTCAAATTAAAATTTCCCTGGCTGAATTTTTTAAACCATCGTCGTAATGTGCGTTCATTACACGTGGTTTCACCGAACGTCTGATTAATTTCTCGCGTTGCTGCAGCTACATTTAATCCCTTTTTAAATTGAAAGAGGTAAATTGCCCGAATATCTCTTGCCGACAGCATTTCCATAGGCGAGACAAGGACAGGTGTATTAATCTTTCCAAGAAATGGAACGGGTACACACTTCAAAATAAATACCCTTTTCTACAAATACAATAATAATTTTCACCAAAAACATACACGTCTTCAAACAGGGGCGATTCAGTTCAGACTGAAGGAAAAAAAGCGGACATTACATTTGTAGCAACCTGATACATATTTAGGAAATAGGAACCGACATTTATTATAGTTTTTGTAGCACTAGGAGATTTATGTATTATTTTTGTAAGTACGATGTATTACGCCCATTTGGTGTTACCGTGAAGTATGTACTTCAATAAGAAATGCAGTGTTCAACAATATTAGTACTGAAGAGACCAAGATGGTTTTTTAGTTGAAATATTTCAAAAAGTATTATTATTAGTAATTAATAAAATATTGCTAATTTATTATGTTACTTAAACAAATTTTAGTATTCCATTAAAATATAATTTACATACGGATCGCCGAATATATTGTTTTTTAACTGTTAAACAATTCTATTAACATCTATATACAATATAATTTTGCACTTCTATTAAATATTATACTGAAAATTTTAAAAGGTATATGTTAATAAACTTATGTAAAAATGTGCCAAAGTTTGATAACTATTTGATTTTCTTTTTCGACATGAAAAATAATTTATTAAAACAATTTTTCAAGAGTTTATATTTCAAATTAGATTCCTTGTTAACGAGAAGGAAATAACATGCTAAAATTGACGTTGTTTAGATTTCTTCGAAATAAACTTTACATTTCAAGGAATAAAAATTGAATTTGGCGGTGATTAATTAAAAATTTTGATAAATACAGCAAGTGAAGTAAATATTATTAATTTTTTTATCTAAATATTTTATATTACATATAGTATGTGAAACATGATGCGTGACCCATATTTATCCAAATATTAGCGTTATTATATTTATAAGTATGTACATACATACATCTTCGTTTATAATAGTTTGGACACTTGTACTTATCAGTGTGTAACTACATATTTTTGAATAAGCGGATTCATGACATATTGTCTCAACGATTTATGAATATTTACTAAAAACAAATTTGGTTGTGTTTACAGTACAATATAATTGTTATTTAAGTAAATCTACATTAAATAAAGATAAACTTTCTTTTCGTCGAAAGAAAATTTTGCTATGAAGTGAGATACATACATTCGCTTTTTATCTGTCTCCCATATTTCGATAGAATTAAGCCCAATAAATATTACAAGTGATTAAATTTCATTCAAATAATTTTACATAAAAGCAACGTCTGATTGGCCCACTATCTTGTCAGTACATTACTTCAAATTTTGTCATTTAAACATAATGCAAGTGTTGCTACACATTTTTATTTTCTTCTAAAGTTATTGCATAATCGATTCTTTGTATTATTTTGTTAGAATTGACTGATTATTCTGCTCTTGTAAATACACAACTATGCACTCTTCGCTTTATATGATTATCACTACAATATTTTTTCATTTGTTTTCTTAGCGTAAATTATTCAGCCTGAAGATAATGCCCTTAATATTGAATATTCCGAACTGCATCCTTTCATTAAGCGGGTCTATAAGCGAGTTTGGGTATATCGAGATCTTTTTTCAACGTTCGGTATATGAAAAAAACTAAATATAAAAAAAGTACAGATATTTGAAATAAAACTTACATTCGCGGTATGTGTTACGAGCACAGTTTAATGAAAATTATATGGAGTAAGCTATCGTGTTGTTCGGAGCCGAGACATAATTCATCTGCGTGTTAGCGCGAATAAACTAAACTTCAGATACTGAGCTGAGAACACCTCGCCAGTTACATGAACGACCCTTGTGTAGTTCTCGAGTAGTTGTACCTTATACGTATTTTTAGAAACTAAAATTTTTGCTTTTTAGTCTATTTAATTTTTATTAATCTGTTAGGTGTTCGTAACACCTTCACTAAATCATTCGCATTTACGATCGTACCGTGTATGCAAATTTTATTTCATACATCTGCATCACTTTTCGAACTTCTTTTTTATATTTATTTATTTTCATACGCTGAATATTGGAGAAATATTTCGACACACATTGACTTGCTTATGAACCTCCTTAATGAAATGTTGCAGTTTGGAATACTCAATATTAGAGGTATTATCTTGCCGTATTAAAGATTAGCCCTCTCCCAATTTTAGGGAATCACATTCAATGTCTAGAAAAGTAAACGTTATTTTCTTCTGTATTGGAGGAACAAAATATTGTAACTTTTCTTCATTCAAGCATATAAGAAAGTAAAGAAGAACCATTGCAAGGTTTTTTTGGAGGCGCAAATCACATAATCTGATTACTTTCTGATAGAACCTTAAAATGACGTCACCATTAGAAACACCTTCTGACTTAGCGCCGTAGAAAAGATAAAGCCGTTATAATTTTTATCATCGTATCTAAAGTACTAAGGTTAAATCTTACTATATTATTATTAAGTCGGAAATGTCAGAATTTTATTGTTTCTATCACACTAGTAATTTCAACGTTATCTTAATGTTTTTTTTTGTATAGCCAACTGGCTTGATTAAAAGTTGTTTATCATTTGAGTCTCGCAAAAACTCTGTAACTGTTATTTTGCGTTGCGCTCTTATCAACCGTAAATTGACAGTGAATTAAAACGCCCGAACTGCTACCTTAAACGCCTGACTTCCAGTGCGCTAAAACTAGGTCAAAATCTCGGAGAGTTAGGGGGAGTTCCCCGTACATACAGATCTAAAAAACGCCACTGTTTTCCCTGAAGGTCGTTTGCCAATGCTGAATAAAAGGGATCAATGAAATACATTCGGTTACACAATTATCTTTAAAAGGGGTTTAAAGAAATAAAGTTACTGGTAGTCAGAAAAGCAAAAATAAATTTGGTGTTCATAGTAACTAAACTTGGATTAAACAAACATATCCGGTACAGACAATTAAATATTAATAAGCTATGGAAAAATAGATATCGATGTATAAAAAAAACAAAATGAAAACCTAAGTGTGCCCAAATATACGTATATATTCCTCACATCAATTTATCATAATTACTCTAAATAACAAATTGCTTTTCAAAATTTAAATTAATTTAAATACCATGTACTCATCTATAGCCGAAAGTACTTGCAGTACAACATAAATTATTGATATATTGTATATTACCAAGAATCCTTACGTAAAGTAAGAAAATTACTGAATATAGAATAAGAATTTGAAATTATTTGCTTATTTAACTGAAATCTATATAAACCGTAAATAACTGATTAAGTTCACCCGATATAGATATACATATTTACTAAGGTATTTACTACTAGACAATATAACTTTCTATTATACTACAAAACAACTTGCTAGCGTGAGCTACGAATTAATTCTCAAACGATATTACCTATCCTTCTCGATAGTTGTATTACTAATTTTCTTATTTTCTAACTAGAATGATAGATGTTATCTTAGGTGCCCAAATATACGTATATATTCCTCACATCAATTTATCATAATTACTCTAAATAACAAATTGCTTTTCAAAATTTAAATTAATTTAAATACCATGTACTCATCTATAGCCGAAAGTACTTGCAGTACAACATAAATTATTGATATATTGTATATTACCAAGAATCCTTACGTAAAGTAAGAAAATTACTGAATATAGAATAAGAATTTGAAATTATTTGCTTATTTAACTCAAATCTATATAAACCGTAAATAACTGATTAAGTTCACCCGATATAGATATACATATTTACTAAGGTATTTACTACTAGACAATATAACTTTCTATTATACTACAAAACAACTTGCTAGCGTGAGCTACGAATTAATTCTCAAACGATATTACCTATCCTTCTCGATAGTTGTATTACTAATTTTCTTATTTTCTAACTAGAATGATAGATGTTAACTTAAGTACTTAAGTTAACGGTAGTATATTGTTACATGCTCATTACATCTGTACAAATTTTGTGTACATTGCTGTATCTGGTATTGTAATAACCTTTCGTGAATGTAATTCCCCATTAAATTTTCATATTTATAGATCCCTTCGAATTTCTCAAATTCGTAATTTGTGATTTATTCAATTTTCTTCGCCACAATCCTGCATTGTCGAATATCCGAACGCTAGTAGTCTATGTCATGTAATTAATTCATTAGAATTAATTTAAGTCATTCTGTGTTTGTGTGATATTACTGCTGTCATCCCTAATGTAGTAACTCTTTTTGCTCTGTTGACGACACTGGATGTACGTGATTCCCTTTAGACACGGGGAGAAGTTCTAGAACATAGGAGACAATTTTGCGAACCGTACCATGTAACATCGTGTTGGTATTTTAAAACACTTATGGGTGGAACGAAAATATGTTTTCTATGACTATTGTTGGATGATGACTCGATTAAGTTATTTATTCAATATGGAATTTTTGGAAACTTTGGAAACACCCCAGGTTGTTTTCTGCCGCACTTTACGCGTAGAAATATTCATTTCACGACAACTGAGATAGGAGTATTAGTCCTTATTTATTTCATTTTACTGTTTGGTATTGTTTTCCTCTGTTTTAGGATCTTAAGTGTAGGGTAATAATCCGGACCTATTAATTACAACGCCAATCGCATTCTACAGCTACGTTGAAGGCCACAGTTTACTTAATTCGGCAGTAGGAACAGAAACGTACAGGGTAGATACACAGTCCAGATTAATTTAGAAGTTCGTGTGATCAGGGTGGATATGCAATAATTATTTTTTGTAATGAAATAATTGAGGTACATGTTATTTATTATTATTAATTCATCTCTAAGAAGGACGAATAGTTAATGTACTACTGTAATTGAATTACTAGTTAGTCACGGAAAATCTTATCATTGTTAAGAATCCAACTAGTGCGTTTAAATTATAATGCTACTCAAGGTTTTGGGGCATCTTAGACATCCCATTTCTGATTACAATAGTAGCGAGAGACATCCCTTCTGGACTCGGTTAAATTTTAACCCCAAGGTCTTTGACACATTTCGTTCATAGTCAATATGACCTCCAAATCATTCTGTGCTGGTATATTAGAGTTCTCTACAGTTTTAAAAACACGAATGTCTTTCATGGTTATAGACAGTATGTTTCGTTGCCTTAGCTATAGTTGGTAATCCAGCTAGATTTATAACGTTTTAATCTTGAATTAATCTATCGGCCCTCACAAGATCGAGGTATTTTATCAAATTAGTGTTAGTAATATATACTGTCAGGATGTATTGTTGCCTTATTTGCTTATAATTAGTAAGGATAAGAGATTTAGTCTTGTCTTAATCTTGAATGGAAATATCGGTCTTTGGCCAATAGGGCTTTTTGTCAAGAATAGTATCAGTAATTGAAGTGTCTTATTTTGTAATTTCTATCTATTTGTGAACTGATTACGTAATAGTGGCAACTACCCGTATTTTAAGTATTTTTAAGTATTTAGTTGAAGCTATAAATATTTTGTATGAACATACTCAGATATTTTGCATTTTGTATACTAGCTGACATATTTGTCAACTTAATAATTAGTGATTAATAGATTGATTGATAATAATACTATTACCTGGGTTTTCTTTTAATATTATCTTGTTTAAATAATTACATATAAATATATAATTAATAAACTATTAACGTCATTTGGTAGTGATTCGAGTCCTTCACCAGCGCAGAAATCTTTAATTAATTTTCGTGATTTTAATTAACGATGAATGGCATAGCAGAAAATAATAATTTTCATAATCTCGTGTAATTTGTAATTTTCTTTTGTAACCTTTTGTGGCCCCGAATGTATTTTCTTCCAAAAGCACGTATTAATTATCCACCACGTGCTTTAGTGTTGACAGTTTAAGCTTCTAGGATAGCGCTCCTTTTAAGGTTGTTTTGTAGAAACCTACCCTACTCTCCGAGTAATATTGGCTAGTTTTATCTCTAAGAATGGCTGAGGATACATTAGACAAGCAATTTGTGATAGGGCGTAAGAATATTAAGACAAAAATAAGAGTTGACGACGATCACTGAAATGACCGCAATTTCTCTTAATCTCTTGTAAGTTCGGCTTAAAAGGAATTAACACCCAGAACTATGACTCCCAAAATTATAGAACTACACTAAAATTGATAGCATAATGGTAAAAATATGGGGTTAGTTAAATTCAATTACCAAAATGGTGATCCAAGCCACATGCATGTGGAAAAAAATCAGACTATCTCAAAATATACCTTATCCAGTTGTATTATTTTATACAATTAGCATTACTAATCCGAATCCAATGTTGAAAGAAAAACTATTTCTTTAAGAAATACTAATTTATAACACTCATTACTGGTTCAAACTTTAACGATATTAATACTCCAACCATTAAATTGCCATGAGAACAAACGTTCTAGAATTTTCATATATAAGTCAATCGCATCAGTAAATTTGCACTAATTAATTATGATAATATGGAAGGAAATAACATGACCAACAATTTTGATAACCAGAATTGAAATCGAGAACCCCTAGATGGCGCTAAATGTCCTCTTAAGAGAATAATTATTTACCATAAATAAAAATTAGGTTACAAATTGAACTAGAGAATTAAATAAAAAGTAATCTAAAATAAGAAAATATAAAATCACAAGGTCGTAATGAGATGAATTCAATAAAGTTATAAATTGAACAATGAAAGTGTAAGCTGTTAAAAATATGTAAACTATATAATTTTAATATTTACCAAAATGTTATCACTGGAATATACATTAATGTATATAAAATATGAAGGAAAGAATAACTTTACGGCAAATCATACTATTAAGAGCCAAAATTTATAAATCAATATTAAACAATTAATTCTTTTTAGCTTTTACATTCAATATTAAACAGTCACAAATTTTAACGTTAATTATTTAATATTATTCGGTTAGCTTTTTCATTAATAATTCCATATTATATAATAAATAATTTTACTATTGATAATTTAATAGTATTCACTCAGCAAATTTTAACGTTAATAATTTAATACACAATTAGTAAGTAAGCAATTATTAAATTGACTGTTATTTTAAGTGCTTTATGTGAATCTAATATACATATGTATATTTGCGGGAAAAAGATTTATGAAGTTTAATTTCGTATAGAAGATTAGCTTGGCCAGTTCAAGTCTTTATTATAGTTTTATTCTTTACCTCGCTATTGTAATTGCACATTTTTTTACTTACGCAATTACACAGTTTGCCTAAAAATGATTGGTTTCTTTCTTCTTATTCTTTCTTTCTATTATTACATTATTACAGTCGTCTGTATTGCCACTTGCAAATTAGATTATAGTTTGTTTATGCCAAACTGTGACCGTATTCGGTGTTAGACGGTATTTGGGGATACTGTAATTCTGTGGCAGTCCATATATCTTTATTAATTAATTTTTTGAAAATCCATCCCTGTAATCTCAAGGTCGGGTGGAATTCTTGAACGCGGTGACAGGTAGGTTCTTAAGGGATTGCAACTCCCTCATGGGTATATTATTGTTTAATTTTTTTTTCTCTTTCCACACGAACCCTACAAATAAATGTGCCAGTTGCTTTTGTCGCACCTGTTCATATATATTATATTCACAGATAAGTTATATAAAATATAATTTTTTTAAAATGTATTACTATTTTATCGATTTAAAAAGTAAATGTATTTTTCTATTTCAATGCGAAAATAACATAAATCATTGTTTCTTCTGATAGTAACCCACTGCAGTATGGGCTATTCGTGACAAAAAGACATGCACACCAAAAAAGCTTTCCCAATAACAAATATTAATTTCTTAAAATGCCTAACCATATTCAGCAATTACTAGCATTTTTACTATGATTACGATTACAGTATTGAAAATCACTAATATAACGTTGACGTTTTCTATTTCTACGTGTATATTGCAATTCAATAAAAATATATTACATTGACATTTACATGTTATTTAATTTATATTTTGATTTAATAAATATTTACAAACTTTAGTTCATTCTTAATAATTAACAAGAAGAATATGAATTCGAAATTGTTATGTTAGCTTCAATTATAAAATCCTTTTTTTTTCTATTTTGCATTAATAATTGGAATGATGAAAGTCAAAACTGTTAAAAAATTCTTCACTTCATTACGAATTTTTATTTCTATTTTTGATTTTATTGAACACATGTATATAAGTATATATATATATATATATATACATGTTATTTAATAGCTGCCACTTAATATATTTTAACTGCATTTAATAATTTTATGAACAACCTCACATAATTCAAATGAAGCGTAATATATATTTTTTCTTCTATCACTTATTTTGATATATTTTAAAGAAACTGTAGTTAATGTACACTGTAGCTTTCCGCGGTGGTTGTCGCTAATTTGTTCTATACCTATATAACAACTTTCCTGAAATAACGGATCTCCAGTACAGCGAAAAGAAGATCACTAGTAGCCTTACGTAGAACTAGAAGCCTTAAGTAGAACGAAACGGGGGAATAAAGCAGAAATGCAGAAGACGCGGTTCCCGTACAGAAAAAGTATAGTAATGTTAATGAAAGAAATAATAATTCGCAAATAGATGTACTTGAATTTCAAATTGTCAAATATCAATGCGATTATTTCATATAAAAATAAAACTCTGAAGTATTAAATGAGATAATTACAACTTTTTCATAAAAAAGGATACAAAAGAGAAAAAAATTGTTTAAAATACTCGTTTCATTAGACATTTTGCGCAGCATTTTATATAAAACTCTAACTTCGTTAAATGATTTTCAATTGATGTTGGTCAAATTTCGATGCACTGCACTTCTACTTTGTAGATTCAATAAGTACATCTATATTTGTAGAATTATTATCTTATCTATTTTTATTGTTTTATATTTGCGTTTCGAAACTATAACTTTTTTCAAAGAGCTGTGGAGGGAGACATTACTTTTGCAACAGACTGTACATACAAATTGAATTATATAAATAATGTTGTAAATACAAATTGAAGATGTAGTAGCTAAAAACTGTAAATAAATAATAAATTGGTAGTGCTTATTTATTTTACTTGCGAAAGAAAGATATGATAGACGCTGAGCATAAATACGTACATAAACTAGGTTAATGGAACATCTATCATGTCTCCTTAATGCAATACGATATATGTCTATTATGTAGCGAAAATGGATTGTGCTAAAATGTCCATGCTGAGAAAACAACAATATATTAGAGAAGAATGCTGATTGTAACACGAAGTAATTATAACGTTTGTAATATAACTCTAGCAATATATAATAATGTAGAATAGTATATAACACTGATAAAAACTGCAAGATAAACAACAAACAGTCCTGATTATTATTGTGATAGAGTAAGCTTTCAGTAGGTACTTGATTTTGAAATGTATTACTATATACATACATAAGTACGCATTTAAGCATTATCATCATTATCATGACTTTTACAAGGGCTTTCTATATTTATATGGCCCTAATCATATTGTACAAATACCTATTCGATATTCATTTTATGTAATGCAATAATTGAATCTACTCAATATCGTCTTATATACATATATTCAAATTAATCAAATAAAAATTGTTGAAAGTGAAACTAAATATGACAATTTACATTCTCTAACTTAAAATTTAGTAAAGTTAAATTTTAAAATACGATACATTGACTATTGCAATCAAATAACCGCGTTCTATTTATTCATGTATTCGTTCATTAATATTGTATATAAACCTTACTTTAGTTTGGAGCATACTATATTTTAAATGGAATTATATAAAATTAACTTTAAATGTATGGTGGTATGGAAGATACTGACATTAGAGATATATATATATATATATACTTTTAAACATTTACTTTATAAAATTCAAAAAATAATATTAAAGTAAAACTCTATGAAAATAAATTACAAATTTATTATAATAATCAAAATCAAAAAAAGGTTTTCAAGTTACATCGTCATAACATAATTCCCCACACAGATTGCTCTAATTGTAGTGTGCGTGCAAGAAAATATTTTCGCTTGCTTTCAGATTACTACATCTCAAATAAATGTCAGTGTATCAATCCTCACATTTCTGAAGTTTTCAGTAAACGTGTACCGTGGGTCTGGTTGATATTCATTTAATTTGGCCCTTTCATTTCGGTGCATCGCCTCACAGGGAGCCATTTCTTAATTTTTCTACATAATGAATTAGAAGAACTACTAGAGGGCAACCTTTGACATGTTGTGGGCCAAACTTTAACGTGCAAATACGTTCGCGGGCCGCGTTTAAAAGTAGTGCATTTTAAAGTAGTGTTCATAATTTTTAGCGATAGATATCAGACATGAAATAATACGACAATATCCGGTGGTTGCCCACATATGTACTAGAGGATATTCCTCTAAACATCAGAATACAAATGTGTTATTATCACGATGGAGCTCCTCTACATTTCGCTCGTTCGGTCAAGCAACATTTGCATGAAAGATTTCCAGGGCGTTGGATTAGTCACAGTAGTTTTCTGGAATGTATTAGAAATTCTGCAGTCTGGAAGATCAACGGGTTCCCTACGCAGATGAAGTACAAAATGTTTAGAAGTTAAGGGCGGTATTTTTGAAAACTTACTACAAGAATTATTATTATATATATATACATATATATATATATATCCATATTTTTATGAACCTTATGGTATTTTACAAACATCAAATACTCATTCGATATTATATATCGAATAAGTATGTATTATATTTATATATTTTATTTAATATAAGTATATATTATGCTTATATTAAAATTATTATAATAATATACTTATATTAAAATTAACCAAATAAAAGTTGTTAAAAGTGAAACTAAGTATACGAAAATTTATATTCTCTTAAAATTAAGTAGTTTAATTTTAGCAGGCGCTGTTAAAATATACCGATCACTGCAATCAAATAACCGCGCTTTCATTCAATCATTAATTTCTAGATTTTCTTTCATTTTAAACATTATTCGCTATATTTTAAATAAAATTACATTAAATAAATTTTAAATGATAGCATCGAGGGTCTTAAAAAAGGTATACTTTGAAAGTATCAAATAATATATATATATATATATATATATATATATATATATATATATATATACGGTCATGTGTACGAAAATAAATTAATAATATAATAATATAAATAATAAATTAATACTTACGAACAAACTCTAAAAGCAGTTGTTCCACTCGTTCGTTGGTACAGTCAAAATTGCGTTTTTTGAAGGCATCGACTGCTCCTTCTGACAACTGGAACCTTTGACCACGCAGTCCGTTCTTGTTTTTCGGAAAGGTAAAGAAATTTTTAATTAATTTGTGTTAATTAACGATGGAATAGCAGAAAATAATATAATTTTCATTAAATTTCCCATCGTTAAAAAAACTTAATTATGTGTTTATATATAATTATTGACATCAGGTAAAGAAATCGTTGGGACTTAGGTCGGGACTGTATGGAGGATGGTCCAACAATTCGACGTTTTGTCGGCGATATGTCACATGTCAACCTTCGTTGATGATCTTGCGCACAGAATTGACGTTTTCCTGAGTGACTGCCGTTTTTCGTGAACCTGCTCTTGGATTGTCGCTAAGGCTAATCCGTCCACGTTTGAATTCTCCATGCGAACAAGAAATTGTTGACTGATATGGTGCTTCATTGCAACCAATTCGGTGAGGCCTTCTTGTTGAGATAATTATTTTCGAAAATTATAAAAATTATTCCGCGAAAATGTTTTCGGTTTTAGTTAGCTACAACACTAGAATATCGCACTGAAACTTTGGTTTTAGGTTAACTAAAGTAATGAGTTCATTTTTAGTATAGACATTTGATTAGTGGCGCACTCTATGTTCCACAATGTAAAACTTAAAAGACATTCCACGTATAAACATTTACAACGGACAATTCTGATGCAGTTATATTGAAATTATTTAAAATCCCGGAATATATATTCATATATATCAAGATATCAGGAACCATATATATGGTTCCCGTTAAGGTACCGAACATGAGGGGAAATTACTGAGTTTTCTAGTCATGCGCTGTTGTTTGTTTATATATTAAAATAACAGTACTATAGCTGATGGTACTAAATGCAGACGTATAAAGTGGCAAAAGAAAAACTGTTAGACGAAGATTGATTCAAAGAAAGTTGCGTGTAAGAAGACCTAGGAAGGTACCATTATTAAATAAAAGGCAAATACAAAGTAGATTGTCGTTTGTTCATGAACACATACAATAGTTGAATTTGATGGAGCCTGTGGTTGATTGACTTAATCAATAAGGTTGATATATAACCCCTTTCCACATTAACTTTTATAAATTCTGTATACGCATTTCGACAACCAAGTTGTCATCATCAGCAGATAATTTCAAAGTGTTGCACCTGGTAAAACACGGCGAAAAACAACTGTACGAAAGTCAAACTCCGTACGCGATCCACACCGCTCAAAGTGTACATCTTGGTTTTGAGCGGTGGGGGACGAAAAAAAGTGGCGTAATATATTGTGGCCCTATGTATCCAAAATATCATAGTTTTATTTAATTCTGGTGCATGCCAACGGCTTTGGGAAACACCTTGAATACTAGGAACGATGGTTTGGGCATTTCTTCCACCTGGAGACCTATCACAAAACAATCCTGTCAAATTTTCACAAACAAGCAACCCATTAATCCATTATTAATGACACCTGATTATATCCCATTAAACCTGGGCCGAATGTTTGTCGAACGCATTAAAAAGTTATTAAAATCCCATTACACCGAAATCAAAATCGACGTAACCCGAAGAGTTACGAGGAGCCAGTATAACATATAAAGCAGCGGGAAAAGCAATCACAACCAGTTTCAGGTTGAAGTTTTACTGCGAAACAACTCCTGAAAAAGATGATTGAGATGTTATCGTCGAGACACCTATTCTTTCGAGAACTTCTGTCCAACATCGCAAAAAGTGTATAAAATACGTATAGGACATAGATTATCTAATTTAATTATAAAAATGTTCATATCATTTAAATTATTCAGAAAAAGTTAGTAATAACATTTATAACATAATTTTGAGAGAAACGAGATTATAAATACGAACAATTGAATAGAGAGATGGTAGGAAGAAGAAAATTTGGTAATTTTGTATGACACTTGATAAATTCTTACTCCGAGATATAATCGAAGAAAAAAATAGTAAATGTACGTTATTTATATGATAAAATTATTTAAAAAGTTTAATTAACCAACTTGTGAAAATTTGAATACCACTAAATACAATGGTGTGTATTTTTTAATTAACCTATAATAAAGGTTACTTATTAGCGACCCATATATTTCCAAGAAACAAGTATTAACACTCCAAATTCTGTTACCCTTTTTGTAACGAGTCTCAGAGATCCACTTTAATGGCATCCTTGGAGAAGATAGCCTATAAAATTTTAAAGGAATATTTATCCATTGTATTGGAAGTTATAAGGTACTTAAAGATAGCTATTCGTATACAAAATTGATTTAATTATATTACTAGAATTCGTAATATAACACAGTACTGAAATAGATTTAAAAATAAAGCTCAGTTGCATGGGTCATAAAACACAACCTGGCCCATTTTTAATTACTATATTGAATAAAATTATATGTTTATTATACTTTATGAAAATTATATTTGAACTACAGTAACATTATTTACTATTAGTTTATTGAATTTTTCCTATTAGCACAGTTTTAACATTTAAACATTTTAAATATGTTAATTACTTTTACGAGGGAAAACTGCTTAACTAACATCGTATAATTGAATTTATTTATGATGCAACCCATTGATTGAAAGACCGTATACCCTTTAGTTTTTGTCCTTAAAGATTAATATTGATTTAAAAAATAAAAAATTAATTATCCATTTATTTAATTCAATATTTAGATTTGTAAGGTTTTTTGGAATATTATTTCTTACATATTTGTTATACTAATTTATTAAAATTGAGTTGATTATTTTGAAAAGTTTTTTATTTTTCAAGTCAGGTAAGATACAATTTAATTAGTGCTTGAATAATTCGTTATATTCGTCTGAGATTAAAAGTAGAATCATTTAAATTAGCCGGAGCATTAGGTTTTTTAAAGTTTCAAAACTTATTTACTTCCTTTATTAAACATTTTTTAATGTTATCAAAGTAGAGTTAAAAACATAATACCTTCTTAATTACTATATATATATATATATATATATATATATATATATATATATATATATATATAATTACAATATACTTATATATATAAGTATATTGTAATAGTCACATATTTTAATATTATATAATAAGATGAATTAATTTAATAAAGTTTGATATTTAAATAATATCGTATATGTGTAATTAACATCTGATCATTTAACAGAATTTCTATTAACTTGTATAAATTTATCAATAACATTTAATAGTAATAATCAATTTTCAAACTTAGCATTATGATTTGCTAATAAGTGCTGACCTGGACTTATTAAAATCTTAGTAAGATTCAAGTACATTAATTTAATCTATTATAAAACATAATACCTTCTTAATATATATATATATATATATATAATATATATATATATATATATATATATATATATATATATATATATATATATATATATATATATATATTGTAATAGTCACATATTTTAATATTATATAATAAGATGAATTAATTTAATAAAGTTTGATATTTAAATAATATCGTATATGTGTAATTAACATCTGATCATTTAACAGAATTTCTATTAACTTGTATAAATTTATCAATAACATTTAATAGTAATAATCAATTTTCAAACTTAGCATTATGATTTGCTAATAAGTGCTGACCTGGACTTATTAAAATCTTAGTAAGATTCAAGTACATTAATTTAATCTATTATAAAACATAATACCTTCTTAATTACTATATATATATATATATATAATTACAATATACTTATATATATATATATATATATATATATATATATATATATATATATATATAAGTATATTGTAATAGTCACATATTTTAATATTATATAATAAGATGAATTAATTTAATAAAGTTTGATATTTAAATAATATCGTATATGTGTAATTAACATCTGATCATTTAACAGAATTTCTATTAACTTGTATAAATTTATCAATAACATTTAATAGTAATAATCAATTTTCAATCTTAGCATTATGATTTGCTAATAAGTGCTGACCTGGACTTATTAAAATCTTAGTAAGATTCAAGTACATTAATTTAATCTATTCAAGCAATTATATGACATAGACATAATCTAATAAATGCCATTTATTGCTATAAAATTGTAACGGGATTATAACAAATTTACAACTTACATTTACATATATTATTATCTACATTTAAAATATTATGAAATTCTGATATGATAGAAAATAGTATAATCTAATTATAAAATCCTCACTTTAGTTAAATTTGGTACAAAATGATAAGTAGTAACATTTATAAAATAAATTTAAGAGAAAACGAAATTAAAACATGAACAATTGAAGTAAAGAGTTTAAAATTGATAATTTTCACGTTAGTGGAAAAAAGTATTAAAAATAGTTAGTTTAAAAATAAAAAGTTTTAGAAAATATATTATTAGCATACTTTTTATGCACATAATTGTTATTATTAGAATACAATAAATATTTGACTTTCACTGAAGAACCTTCTTATAACGAGTGGACTGACATTGAGAATTCCTATCCTGAACAATTAATTTATTCCCATAATCTGGATTCCATTCACATCTTTAAGAAAAAGAAAAGCTTAGAGAATTAGACTGGACATTCATTCATCGATAACTGATTTCGAAACTCATATCATCAAGATACATATAAGAGATTAATCTTTTGTATACGAAATTCATCGAATTAGATCATTGGAATTATTAAAGACAAAAATATAAAGGCTTAAGTTAATTAAATCAGTATTTAATTAACATATATATAAATTAAAAATTAATTTAATTTTCAAAAGTTGTTGGACATAACCCTATTGTTTTTAAATAATGAAGGAGATACTTAATTATTATTAGTTTATGTGAATAGCTAATTATATAATATATATATATATATATATATATATATATATATCTGCCTATATTTGTAAAATTTTCTTATTAACACTATTTGAACTTTGATATTCATTCAAATTATTTAAATGCACTAAAATATTTTACGATGGAAAATTTAGTTTAATAACAGATAACCTAAATTTACTTATCAATTAACATGCAACTTTATTAAGATGTTGATTATTAAATAATATACCCTGACATTTTCATTTTTATAAGTAATTTTTTTTAAAACAATAGATTATTATTAATTTTATTTATTTAAGTAAATAGGATTGTAAGGCATTTATGAAATTATTGTCTATACTATTTATTATAAATATTGTCATAGTATAATTATAATTAGATTATACTATTATCATTAAAGTGATATTAATTTTTTTTTAAATGATATTTATTTTTCATGTGAAAGTAAGGTACAATTATTTATTATAATCAATATTTAAACAGTTCGTTAGATTCGTTTATTCTGCTATTTGGGATTTAAGAGTAAATTTTTTAATTTAGCCAGAGCATTAGTTTTTTTTTAGTTTCAAAAGTAAGTATTTATTTACTTTATCTATTACATTTGTTTATTATTAACTTATTAAGGAACAATACAACTTTATCTATTGCATTTTGGCACACCAACATGACATTTTGGTTTTATAATGAAAAGAAGTAGTAAACTATTATATTTTGGAGCATTTCAACGTGAGGCTTAAGTTTAATTCTAAACAATACAATATGTGAGTTTTTTAAATTATTCTTATGTGTAGAATATATTCCTGGAGTTTGGTCGATCCAGGAATCTATGTTGTTATCCGTTTTTAAGTTAGAGCGTCATAACATTTCCCCCCAAACACATTCTTCTAATCAGTCCGTTTTTGAATGATGACAGTAAAACAACTGCTGCAGCAGCTTTTGTGTTTAGCAATATAAGATATGTATGTAATTAGTGGAGTTGAGGTAGATGAAGTAAAGAATGTTGGTATAATTTCAACTGTGAAGGGGTTCAAGTTATGTCATTAAATTAGAAAATTGTGATTGAGTTTTTCCAAGTAAAGCCTCCCGTAATGGATGGTAAAGGTAATTTTATTTATTTAACATGTTTTACTAAACGTGTCACAGGAATTAGTATTAAAACGATGTACTGATAATGTTATAATTAATCCCGTTACGACCGAAAGTATTAAGTTAATAATTGATTCTATGATATGGCGAGTGCCATATGTTGAAGTGGATTTAAGTCAAGATTTAGCATTAACAAAATTAACAACGAAAAATACTTTAATGAACATGTTTTTTAGAGAGCGAGAGATTCATGAAAATCCTGGAATTCCTGTGACAACAAATCACAGTTAGGCAATTAAGGCGGTTCCTCATTTAGAGACACCTAGACATATTATTTTTGCTTTTCAAATAGAGGAGAAGGGAAAGTTGGTTGAAAATAAGAGTAGATTTGGTTCGATTAATTTACTTGATGTGGCAGTTTATTTGAATGGTAGAAGATATTCTTATGAAAACGTTGAATTGATTTTGATGAAAATCGATTAGCTATTTTATGTAATAAATGATTAGATTCTTGTGAAGGGTACAGAAAAACTGGGTTTTTAAAACGTATTTTAGATAAGCATATCACAGATTTTAGTGAGTGCGAATAAAATTAAGAAAGGCAAACCAAGTTGTAGTTTTCACGTTGGAAAATTCGTTGTTTGTGCTTTATATAATATTGAATGTTTTTATAATTTCTTAGTTAAAAACGATTGGGTAGTAAGACATATTAATTGTGTTTAATTTTTATATTGTGGAGCGTTGTTTTTATGATGGGATGTATTTGGAGTATTTTGATGAGTTATATTCATTTATGAATCATTTTTTGAAAGAGAAGATAAGGATTTGATTTATATGAAGAAATATCGAAAAGCTGCGGATTTATTTAATCGTAGACCTTGTGTGGGACATCATAATATTGTGGGTGATGTAGATGAGGTTGTACGTCGTAGAGATTGTTATTTATGTAGATATGGAAGTTCGTAGATTTATATGTTGCTAATAAATAATTTAATCGTATTTATAAATATGAATATAAAAGTATATATGTGTTCGCTATATGATGTTTGTTATACATTAAATAAATATGTTTATTAATTGAAATAAGTGGTTTTATTTATTAATACAGATTTATAAGAAAATAAGTAAATTAATAAAAAAAGTCGATATTTCTTTATTTACAAGTAGGTAAGAGAGAAAAGGAAAAAGAAAGAGAGAAAAGAGAAAAAACTTTAAAGTTTATAAGCGTTTTAATTAATATGTGGTTAAGCCTTTAATACCGCCTAGTTACGCCTTTAAAAGCTTGGGTTAGTAGTGGGAGATTTGGTGTGTAAAAGTATATAACGAAAGTGCAATTAATAAAAACGTACAATTTATTCAATAATTTCGATAAAATATAAATCATTAAAAATATTTACTATTTTGTAATGTTCGTTAGTAAACTTATTTTGAACTATCTTTTGTAAACGAACATTTACTATTTATTTGTTGCTGAATAAATTGGTCATTCTAATAGGGGCTTTAACCTACCTAATTTCTGTCTTGCTGATGATCATCAGTGTAACAGGACGCTTACATTCAAAAACTTTATTGACATCTTCGATGTCAAGCAATTGAATAACGTAGTTAATGTGAATGGCAAGAGACTTGATTTGGTTTTTTCTAATATTGTCTCCCCGTGTCTTATTCAGCGGTCTGACTGCCCGGTTGTAGATGACTACCCGCACCACCCCAGCCTGGAGATACTCTTCCACTCGCTGTATGCCCCTTCGGCGGGAAGTTTTTCCTCGGTGAGTAATGTTAGGTATAACTTTGGGAAGGCTGATTATTGCGCTTTATATGATTGTTTGTTGGAAGTTGACCGGTTCTTCTTGGAGGGCCATGATAAAGTAAATGATGCTTTGGCTAATTTGTATGATGTTTTGTACTCGGTTCTGGATCTGTTTGTGTCTTACAAAAGGAAATGTAATTCTAGATATCCTCCTTGGTTTTCCTCTGAGATCATCACTCTCATTGAAAATAAATTTTATTATCATAGAAAATGGTTAAAAACACGCAATCCTTATTTCTACGGTCATTTTAAGCCTTGCAGGCCCGCATTAAGAGACTGATAAAAGATAGCTATGTTTCACATCTAACTGTGGTTGAACTTTCACTAAAGGCTGATATCTCTAATCTTTGGAATTTCTTGCGATCGAGGAGGTGTGATTCCAGGATACCGAGCAGGCTCTCTGATAATAACGGGAACACCTTCGTTGACCCAGACCAAATTGTAAATGCCTTTGCAGATGTTTTCGCTTCTGCATTATCATCCCCATTGGATTTAATGCATAGTGATTCATATACTGGTTCCGTGCTTCACTTCTTCTCACTGGCAACTGAGGAGGAGCTGATGGGCGTAATGGGCTCGTTTCCGGACAAGTTTTCTGCTGGTGATGACTCAATTCCTGCTTTCTTGGTGCGGGACTGTAGGGCTGTCTTTGCTTACCCATTAAAGATTATTGTCAATCTTTCCATATCAACCAGCATTTTTCCGAGCACGTGGAAAACTACTAGAATTGTCCCTATGCATAAGAAAGGAGACCGCACTGTAATTAGCAACTACAGACATATATCCATCATCTCCAACTTTGCTAAGGTATTCGAAAAGGTTCTCCACTCCAGGCTCTTCAGAAGCACGCGTTCATTAATATCTCCTCATCAACATGGCTTTGTTGTTGGTTGATCAACGGTTACCAATCTGGCAACTCTTGCACAGTATGTGGGCGAGGTCTTGGATGGGCGTGGTCGGGTCGATATTATTTATACTGACCTTTCAAAGGCCTTCGATACTATAGACCACCGAGTATTGTTGCATAAACAGGCTTCCTGTAGTTTGGACGCTGTTACACGACGTACAATGACTATTCCTCCTATGATTTCTTTTTGACATCTGGCGTGCCGCAGGGACCTAATTTGGGTCCTTTGCTATTTATATTATTTATAAATGACCTTCTTTGTCATATTGATTGTCCGGTGTCTGCCTATGCAGACGACAAAAAGATTTATTCCGAAATTCGTTTCCCTGAGGATGTTGGTGGCCTGCAGCGGAACTTGGACTTCCTGGAGGGGTGGTGTAGACGGTTTGGATTAAGATTAAACATTGACAAATGCTATTCCATGACCTTCTCACGGTCCACTTTGCATTTCGAATCCGTGTACCACATCGGGGATGTTAATTTGGGGAGGGTGAGAGAGTTTAGGGATCTTGGAGTAATTTTTGACTCTTGTCTCACCTTTCGGCCGCAGATCACTAGTGTGTGCTCGGAGCCCTGCAAATCGCTGGAGTTTGTATACCGCATCTCAAAATATTTCTGTAACCAGTGTTGTACTGAAGACCATATATTACGCTTATGTTATGAGCAAACTGGAGTATGTGTCACTGGTCTGGTCTCCAATATATGCTTGTGAGTGCTTGAAGTTGGAGGGCATTCATCAAAAGTTTCTGAAATTCCTTACCTTCAAGATTAGTGGTGCTTACCCGATGAGGGGTGTGTGGCAGGAGGAGTTGCTTATAATAGCATAATATGTCCTCGTTGCATGTCAGGCGGACGGAACTTTGTGGTAGGATGTTGCGTGGCTTACTAGGTAACAGTGTTGACTGTCCTTCACTACTGCATCGTTTGTGTTTTTTAGTGCCCCGTCTGAACTCTAGGTGCAATGTGTCCCTTGTAACGCCAAGGGCGCGGACTAATGTTCTAAGGAGGACGCCGGTCTACGTTTTGAGCAGATGTGCCAAGGAATTTGTTAACTTGTTTGCCTATCATGTATACTATATATGTATTTGTAATAATTTTTGTTTTAGTTGCTTTACTTATCTACTTTACTTTGATTTAGTATTTATTTTTATTATATCTATTGCACACATGTCCAAACTCAGTTTTATAATTTTGCATTTTCCTGTTATTGGGCTACTAGCCTGTTGGAAATAAAGGTCATTATTATTATTACTATATTATTTATACGAAAATATCGTAATTTGTGTTGTAGTTGTTCGTCCTAAATTGTAGAAAATACTTTCTACTATTTAGAACAAACAACTCGAGCAGCAGCAGCAAGAACAACATCATATTGAGCCCATAGATTTCGATAGGATGTTGAATGAAAGTATTGGAAATATTGACCCGGAATGAATTATATGCTTTGTAACACTATCCTCCTAGGAATATCAGCTGGTGCAGCTGAAATAATTATAGTACCACCAAGTATAGCTGGAATAACTACAGTAGCACCACCTGTCGTAATCCAAACGGTTATAACAGTTATAGTTAGTGATTGTTTCTGGTCCTCTTGCATGAGAATCAAACATGATTGTTCATCCTGCAACAGAATCGGTTTCTCCGCTTGCAGTTACTTTTCCGTAATTTGCTAGCTATTTACGTTTATAATGAGTATTACAAATTGAATAGAGTAGAAAAAATAAACTGATAGCTCAACATCGGCTTTTCAATAAACAATAGAAAATTTTGACGAAATAACGACAATACAGATACCACCATATAACTAGTTATTACTACCTCGACTACTACTACGGCTACTATTATTACGATTGCTACTACTACAGCTACTACTGTTATAACTGCGAGTACCGTTACAGCGATCTGTAGTACCAGTGTCCTGCAGTCGAGAGATTAACTTCGGAAACTACTTCTATGTAGAGAAGCAGTTACTGGTGGTGGAAAAGTGGCGACAGTACCGCAGGAGATTGTTCGAAATATATCTGACGTCGGTCTTATGGTACAGGAAACTCCTGTTATGATTGTATAAACTCGTTTACCGGTTATTTTAAACATGTACAAGCACATCCTAATTCATTACAACTACATCCATTGCAACCGCATCCCTTCAACCACATCCTCATCCATTACAACCACAACCACGTCTAGATCATCCATATCCCCCTCTAAATATAATAGCTAAGCCCTTATCTATTTAACTAGAGTCCCAGTCTGTGTAAAGCCAAATCCTGTTCAACTCGGTCCATTCCCAATTATACACCAACTAGGCCCATCCTGAATCACACATCATCGTTCTACAATCATGCTGTCTCTTATAATATTTGCTTCTCAAGTCTCTTTTGCCTACTCTTCCTAGGATCAATAATCACCATTCGCTTTTTCTTAAGTCTACTTCCGTCCGCCTACTACCTCTATGCCTAGAAATCTCCCAAAATATTCCATCAATTTCGCCACATGCCTTTCAGCTATCAGTCCACTCCCGCGTTTCCTCTGCAACACCAGTCCACAAACCACTCTACAACCTTGCTGCAAACATGAATGAACTATTTAACGTCTATGTATAACGCTTACAGGAAGGAACGTTAGCTTACAGGATTGCAGATCAATTAATCGCGATAAATGAGCAGATAGACAAAGCTATCGCAGAACATGATATGATTATTCGTTTCTACAAGACCTCCAGTGATGGTAGTATTAATATTAATGAAAGAGTTCAGCTCCTCCAAGAGATGAATGACCACATGAAATATATTAAAAGTTACTTTGATCTAATTTCTGATATATTTGTGATGTAATTGATTCTTGATAAAATATATCAAGAATCAATTATATTACAAATCTTTTGCTTGACAGAAGAAATCAGGTTAAAGTAACTTTTAATATCATTCATCTCTAGGAGGAGCTGAACTCTTTCATTAATATTAATAAATATTAATGCCATCAAAATATAACAATCAAAATGTAACATCAATTCGTCAATCTTATTAATTAAATTTTCAAGTACTTCGGTATGTGGTAGTGATGGGGAGGTTAGTGCTCACATTGACATACTGATTATCAATTATATTGACAAACTGAGAGTGACGGATATACAAAATATTTAAATATTTTATTTTTTGAAAAAAATATTTACAGTAAGTTCAGTTCACCCATCATTCATCCATCAGTTAGAAATGGTGTTGTATCTGAATGCTACATTCGATTAGAAGTCGTGTTCAAACTGTCCTTTTGATTTTCGTAACGTGTTTATATTTAAGTTTTAGAATAAAAACAGTATTCTCTTTTCTCTTTCAGGAAGAATAACTAAGGGCTCAGTGGTCGTCGCCCTTGAAACCGTAGGCACATATTTACCGACTCTCGCTGCAGAAACACAATTATTATCATTACTGGTATATATGTAAGTACGATTCGGTATTTGATACAAAAAGTTTTGCACGACGCAGTACTCTTTTTGGCGGTATATGTAAAAGAGTATTAATTGTAGGGCCTTTGAGATATGGAAAAGCAAATATCCTTCTTACCTGATTACTACACCGCAATAGATTTCGCTGCAGATCGCTACATTAGCAAAAATATGAATAGCTTCGGCGCTTATTACTATGAATATACAGATGTAAATGATATGCTAACTCCTGATTAAGTTTCTGATTATTCCGTGATAGTATTTGATAATACAGCGTGTTTCAAAAAGAATATACGTATTACAAAGTATCCTTTTGTCATAACTATCGATCGCTGCTCCTAGGCTCGGCTATTGGAGAAACGAATACATAGTCTAGTTTATTTAATAGTCGCTAGATGTCAGTTGTCTTCTGTTTTTCTTGGTAACCGTCATATTTTAAAATGGCTACTCCGCAGCAGAAATCATTTTGTGTTCTCGAGTTTGCTAAGTGCAATTCCGTGCTTACAGTGCAAAGACGTTTCAGCTCTGCGTCCTGATGACAAACGGAAACGTGTGCCATGATGCTATTGACAATGATAACACTTTCGCACAACGCATCGTGTTAAGTGATGAACCGACTATCCATGTTAGTAGACTGGTAAGCAAACACAATGTTTGAGTTTGGGGTCTACAGAACCCGCATGCAGGTATTGAACATGTACGAGATTCGCCTAAAATCAATGTGTTTTGTGCGATATCCCGACCATCTGTTTACGGTCCATTCTTCATTGATGGAAACACGGTTAACGGTCAGCAGTATCTCACTATGTTACAAAACTGGTTGTTTGTGAGGCTGCACGAAGACAACTTCATTTTTCAACAAGACGGGGCACCCCCTCACTGGAGACGCCAAGTACGTGAATATCTGAATGAAATTCTACCGAACCATTGGATTGGTCGACAAGGAGCTGGCGACTTAGCATGTCTCAGCTGGGCTCCACGGTCACCGAATATGACACCCTGTGACTTCTTCCTGTGGGTTTCGTTAAAGACAACGTTTATATACCACCACTCCCACAGAACCTGGAAGAGTTGAAGAACCGGATCCGTACTGCCATAACATCAGTGACGAAGGACATACTTGCCCGAGTATGGGAGGAATTTGAGTATCGATGTGATATTGTTCGTGTCGCTGATGGAGGACATATTGAACATCTGTAATCTGAACTTGAGAGGTTCGTAAATACGAGGGAGCGTTTTTATATTCGCAGAATGAGCGGGTTGTAGAGGGGTGAGTAGGCTCATTGGGGGCGTGGCCTGTGCAGCGACTCATGATTAGTATAAATATGAAGTTTCATTGTTATTAGACAGTTAGTCTTTGAGCTATCGTCAACCAAGTAACATAATCAGGAGTGAAAAGTGAAATATGGAAAAAATCGAATATCGTGCCGTTATAAAGTTCCTTACCAGGCAAGGAAAATCAGTCGCGACCATAATGAATGAGATGTCATTGGTTTACGGCGACTCTTGTCCAGGAAAAACCATGGTGTACAAGTGGCATAGTTTATTTAAACAAGGAAGGGAATCCCTTGAAGACGACCCGAGGCCGGGTAGGAGCATTGAGGTGACCACGCCAGCACTTATCCAAAAAGTTGAACAAATTATACTCGAAGATGCTCAACTAAAGAAGAAACAAGTCGCAGAAATGGTTGGAGTATCCGATACAACAATTTTTAAAATCCTAAACGATCATCTCGGCATGTCTAAGGTCAGCGCAAGATGGGTGCCGAGAATGCTCACGCCGCCGCAAAAACAACAGCGCGTAGAGTGTTCGCGTGCATTTTTGGACCTCTGTAATGAAGACAAGGATGGTGTATTGAGTGGAATTGTTACTGGAGACGAAACTTGGGTTCATCATTATGAACCTGAGTCCAAACAAGACTCCATGCAGTGGTATAAAAAGGGCACAGCACCTCCCAAGAAATTTAAAGTGTCACAATCAGCTGGGAAACTGATGGCAACGGTATTTTGGGACTCGGAAGGAATATTGTTGATTGATTATAAAGATAAAGGTGTTTCTATAACCGGAGAATATTACGCTTCAATATTAGAGCGACTAAAAGAAGCCATTAAAGAGAAAAGACGGGGAAAATTGACAAAAGGTGTTCTGCTTTTGCACGACAACGCGCCCATCCACAAGAGCCGCGTTGCGTTAGCTGCCCTGCATAAGGTGGGCTTCGAAATTGTGAGTCACCCACCCTACAGCCCAGACCTGGCCCCAAGTGATTATTACCTGTTTCCGAAAATGAAAAAAGAGCTGCGGGGTAAAAAATTTACTGCCGATGATGAAGTCAAGGAGGCAGTTTCGGCGTATTTTGCAGATAAAGAGAAATCATTTTTTTATGAGGGTATAAATAAATTAATTGAAAGATGTGAAAAATGTATCCGTCTTGCAGGTGAATATATTGAAAAAGAAAAATAATTTGGTTTTTTTATTTCCACCCCTTGTCCCCTATTCCGCGAATATAAAAACGCTCCCTCGTAAGTGTGTAAAGTTTCATATTCGTATGTCTTAAAGTTTAATAAATATATATGTATGTACATTCGAAATACGTATATTCCTTTGAAACACTGTATACTGACTATTGATTTAGATACAGTAAAACAACACTACTAGGTATCGTAATTTGGATTGTTTCTATTTAATGCAAACATATAGTGCAGTTCCTAAACAATTATTTAAGGAGATTAGAAAGAGAGAGATAACAATTTTTGAATTTGACTTCTGCAAGATGGCACTAATTTAAAACATATTTATAACAATCATATTTATGACTTAAGCTTTGAACAGTTTTTAAGAATATGTAAAATATGTTGAAAGAAATCATTTAACATGTTGCTTATAGATACTGACTGTAAGTTTAATAAAGGAGTTAGGAGGAGGTATAGTTTGATCCTCAATTCTTGTACAGATTGTTTATTAATATAAACAAACAGGATATCTACATCAATCTATCTCTCTCTCTCTCTCTCTCTCTCTATATATATATATATATTCGCAAAACAGGAAAGATACACATGGAAGAGAAACTAGTAAGTAATTTAGTAAAAGCTCGTGAAGCTTTTGAACACAAATTAAAAACATTAAAAACTGATATCCCTAGATCTCAAAGAGCAATTGATACACATTATGCACTTACAGCAAAACCTTTCCAAGAAATCATTATGAAACTAGGTAGTGATGAAAGTGACAAGGTAAAAGCAAAGGATGCAACACTTACTAAGAACATTTCAAAGGAAATGAAAGGCCCTGGGTCCGACATTTTACCAGATTGATCTTACGCAGCGGTAATACCTGGAACGTCAATTATTAAACGTAGTACACAAAAACGTGGCTTGGTTTAGTCCGAGAACTCATTCCTCTCCGACCAAATATAGTGAACTTGAAAATCGAGACATCACGTATCAACAAAAAAAGAAACGTAAAAGAAAGGCAATGTCTGAACCAAAGCCTCGCATGTCATCATTCACCCATAAAGATGAATACGTGAGTGAACTGTTACCGGAAGCTCCTACTGCTGTTGAAAGACTAGCAGAAGATGATGAAGAAAACGAAATTGAATACAAGTGAAAGTGTAAATTTAGATAAATTAATGGATCACGCTATATCGCTTTTGCAAACGAAATCAAACAAGTCAATAATTGCTAATAATTCATTGAATAAAACCCTTCTAGAAACAGACGCAGTTAAAAAAGTACTAAGAGGCCATGATCCTATAATACGTTCATATCTCATCTGTTTAATAATAGATGGTAAACCTGATGGAGCCCGTGATTGATTAACTTAATCGCTTGAAATCTAACCCTTTACCACATTAATTTTCGTATTCTGTATACGTATTTGGATAACTAAGTTGTCATCATCAACAGATAATTAAATAGTGTCGCATCTGGAAACCACGGCAAAAATCTGTACGAAACAAATTCCGTACACAATCTGTAATAATAATATAAATAATGTATATAAATCACTTACATGTGTTATGATTTTATTACTAGTGTTGAATAATTTTATTTTTACGTTTTCCTTGATTAATAAATAATATATTGCCTACAGTTCCAAATTAATTTTCAAAGAATTACGCACGTGTAAAGCACCATCTATCAATGTTTTAACTTTTTCTCTAATATTATTTGCAAATTATTCTATATCAATAATACAGGTAGATGGGTCAGATATTTGATAACTTACTACCCTATCTCTAAATGCGCCAATGTTTCTTTTTTACACCATCATCAACTAGTACGAGTGCTTTACGATGCATAGTGCTGCGAATATGTGAAGTAAACAATTTCTCTTCACAAATACATTACATATTTCAAATTTCATTAAATCTAAATTATTACTTTTTATTCTCTTTCCATTACATGAAGTCAACATGTGTCGATTTCTATTATCTCCACAATATTCACAGTCGAACATTTTGATTATACTCAAGGAATATATCCTATAGTGAAACTACATTGCAAAAACACAAAGTTCAACTGTTATCCAAACTTATAAACCTCCTGTCATCAAAGGTTTGCTACTAACATGGAGCAGGTATCTTCATCCAAACCTCCCACCTCTTTACATCAAAGGTACCATCGAAAGTGCCCAGGCGAATTGCTACTGGCATAAAGCAAATATCTCATCCAAGCCTTTGAAGGTTAAATGGGTGAATAATCTTTGAATTGAAACTTAATACTTTTATCTAAATAATAATTACTTCAACATATTATTTACATACATACATTTAATAAATTAATACTGCTCCAAATCATTAACATAATCTGTTGTTGTTAATATAATTGTTTCACCATCGAAGTTAGTACCATTACAAATATCCTCTTTATTCTCTTTGTCAATAATTTCTACTATATCATCATTACTTTCTTCTTCATATTCCATTTCATCTCCCTCCCGTTCCACATCTTTACTCTCTGTTTCAGTAATCTATTTTACATTATTATCATTACTTTCTTCTTTATACTCCGTATTATCTTCCATATCGTCATAAATACTTTCTGAAGTACTAACTTCCAGAACATCATCTACATCATCACTAATCTCTATTCAAATAATTTCTAAAGCGTAAATTCTATATCGTAATTTGAATTTATGTTATTTTCTTAATGCAACACCCATTTTCACTTACATCGCTAATTCAAACTATTACTGTAATAAAACAAGCATCGGTTTACAAACCTTTCATTGAAAAACGACATTACCTTGACTTTGACATTGATATTACCTAATAAAGTTAGGATTGTTTCTACATCAAAAATGATCTTGACATTGAGATATCCTTGACATTGAAATGACCTCTACATTGAAATGCCCTTGACCATGGATTCACCCAACTTCGAAATGGCATTGAAGCGATCTTGACCTTGGAATGACTTTGACCTTAAGGATCATTGATGTTGAAACAACTCAGCCTTAAAACGATATTGACATTTGAATAACATCGACTTTGACATTGAAATGGTCATGACAAATGACCCCGACCTTGAAATGTACTTGACTCTGCAATGGCTTCGGCTTTGAAATGACCTAAACATTGAAATGTTCTTACATTGAAACCTTCTCGAACTCAGCGGATTCTCGAAACTCCTCATTGATCTTGAGAATAACACATGTTGGAATGGTCATGGTCAATGAGGAAGGTTCGACAATCGATCGAGTCTCTCTACTGATGTTCTCAGCATAATTTTTCCATATTGTCTACTCCAAGTTGTACATACGTTTTATTAACTTTAATAACACTTATTAATACAATTTTTTGAATAAATAATATCATAGGCAAAATATACAATTGAAATAAATTAATTACAAAGATAAGATGGTAATAGCTAACGTTATATATAAAGTAAAAAACAGTGAAGAACATGATAAAGCAAAACTTTTAAAGAAATGTTATTGTTGTTATTCTTACCTTTATGAACGTTGCAAGTATTTTTATATCTATTTACATAACTGTTTAATTTTAACGCATCTCAATTGTTTTTTATTTTAGATACTCAATACGTGTTTAATGAGCAATTGACTAAATTGAAGTCCCTAAATTTGAAATCCAGGACTTATTTATAATATCTGGCTCAAAGTTTTCTCTGTCCAATGGGATTTTTAATAATAAATAAAAGCTATCACTTTTTTTCTCTTATAAATGGTAAGTAAATTAAATTAATTATAAATTATTGAATTCTATTTATATTTTAATTTACTATTTTGTTAATATTTATAAAATATACAATCTCGCAATTAAATATTCCAAATTACAAATGTTAATATTACATCACTTTTTTCCATTATAAATCTTACTTTTCATATTGTTATTTATAACAATAATATTTCTTTAAAATTTTTGCTTTATCATGTTCTTCACTATTTCCTACTTTATATATAACGTTAGCTATTACCACCTTATCTTTGTAATTAATTTATTTCTATTGTATATTTTGCCTATATAAATCCATTATAAATTTACTATTACTTACTTTTTTCTAATAAATTAACTTGTATTAAACTCTAAACATTCTGCTGTGATAATTTTGAAATTTATTTTTATTATCTAAAATCTTTTGACATTTCCCTTCCGATTCCTACTTCTGTCTAATGTTAATTTAGTTTCTATTAATTAAAATTTATATTCGTTTATGTTTATTGTCTACTATGAACAATTTACAGGAATTACAACTTATTTAAAATTTACAATTGGTATTAATATTTTCAAATAATATAAGGGTTAATTCTATATCGACACAAAGAAATATCTTCTAAAAATATTTATTAAAAGTCAATGTATCCTTTGTTATATTATCACAAGTAAATGCTTAGAATTAAGTAAAATACTACCAAAACATATATAAAATTCTGATCAGTCCGAAAAATTCATTTTATATACAGAGTGTTCTTAAATTGCGAAACTAATAATTTAGCATATTTTATATACCAGTTATAGAATTAATTTTTCTTATATATCTCGTTATTATTAAAATAATTATTCATGATTTAATTATTTAGTAATTTAGTGATAGTGTTAACTAAAATAAAACTAGTTCACAAACTAGTTTTAGTTAATACAATTTTACATATGTTTAACAATGTAAAAAAAGGACGTTAATCAATCATCTGCTCTGAAAACTGTGCCAAGTTTCGTGTATATACAAAAAAAATTAACACTAAAGCTTATCAAAATATCTCGCTTAAAGGTATCCCACTCTTCTTAATTTTTAACTCTATTTACTAGAATTTATACGAAGTAAAAAAGAATTCTTTTTAATTAAAATTCATACTAACAAAGAAGAGAATTTAGTAAAAATCGGATATTGAATAAGAATATTTCTATTAATTATAATTAAAAATTGAAATGTGATGATTCTAACGCATATAAAAATTAAATTTATATAAATTTTAATGAAAAGAAAAATAGAAATCAGACTCACCCTCAGTTTATACAGCAACACAATCGATTGCGCTGAGCCAAACAGTAGCACAATGAGAGACGCTATTTTATACAGTACCAAAATCAATGACGGTAGCACAAATTACAAAACTATGTATACCTTCAATTCAGAAGAGCCTCGATAAAAGCTCTATATCTTCCGAATGCCTTACTCAAGATAAGGTGTTCTTCCTCTAGCTTTCATTTCATACATTGTTTTAATCTTTTTTTTTGCGTTTGCTCTCCTTTTATATCAGCGTTATTAAATCATTTTCCTATTCTATGTTTATCTTCTGCTACTGCATGCTTCCTTTAGTACGTTCCATACTCTTTCCTTTTTCTTTCAATTACTTCGTCATCTCGGGTACGATACAATCTCCTCTATTTGCTTTTCCTTGATTTTTTACATGCCTTCTTCTACTTCTATTTCATTTATTTCTACTTCTGAGGATATTGCGTTAAATTTGTCGGTGTAAAATTCGTTCTATGTTTCCGGTATATCCATTATTCCTATTTGTAGTTGACTATTTTTATCCCTTGCTATTTTTATTTTCCTCAATCTTCTAATATATGGTATGTGTATAATTATACCGTGAATATATTTTATAATGCAACATGCACATACATACACTAGTTGCTAGAGTAACGTAATAATGAAATGACAGCAATGTATTTTAGCGTGTATTTTATTTTGCAACATAGGATGTGAAATACAGTAGTTGAACAAAATTTAAAAACTAATTTAACAAATTTTCAAAAATGTCACCATTGACGGCCAGACAGTATCCTAAGCGATTGTAGAATTCATTTATTGTATTTTGTATCTGCTCTGGAGTTATTTCTCTTGCAGCAACTCGTTTTCTTTTTTTTAATTGGTCAATATTGTTTAGAGGTTCTCTATGAAATACTTTATTTCTGATACATGACCAAAGAAAGAAATCGTTTGGAGACAGGTCTGGTGACCTTGCGGACCATTCTACTTCTCCTCCACGGCCTATCCAACGGTTTGGAAATCTTTGGTTGAAAAATGTTCTAACCATATGAGAATTATGTGCCGGCGCGCCATCATGCTGGTACCAAATCTCACCATCAATATTTAAAGCGTGGAGGCTTGGCATAACTCTGAACTCAAGCAATTCTAAATATTTTTCTCCTGTAAGAGTACCCTCAATAAAAAACGGTCCTAAAATATGGTGTCCAATCAACCCAGTCCAAACATTGACTTTCTGTGGCCGCTGAGTTCTTGTGATATGATATCTATGCAAATTTTGTCTGCTCCAGTAGCGGCAGTTCTGTGAATTTACTTCACCATTTACATAAAATGTTGCTTCATCTGTAAAGCAAATTCTGCGTAGTAAAGTATCATCATTATGAAGCTTATCCAACATGATTTCACAAAAGTTACTTCTTCTTTCTGCATCATTCGCAATTAATTCCTGATGGTTTTGAAAATGATACGACTTAAAATGTTCTCGTTTTAGTAGTTTATGCACGGAAGATTTGCTTACATTTGTAGTTTGTGCTAAAGCTCTTGTGGAGAGCATATTATTATGTTCGATTGTTTGTAGAATTTCATCTCTTTTGGCGCCAGTAATAACATATCTTGGCCTATTCTTTTTTTTATGATTAGGAACAATGCATTCATTATTTTTATACTTCTGTACTAACCTACTTATTGTAGTTGGACTCGGTCTTGGACGGTCAGGATATGTTCTTTGAAATAAATCTGCTACTCTCCTCAAACTCATATTCGAGTTATACCAGTTCACTAATAACAGTTTTTCTTCTACACTATACATACCTCAAAAATAGAGTAACTTATTTTGACATCCTATGTTGCAAAATAAAATACACGCTAAAATACATTGCTGTCATTTCATTATTACGTTACTCTAGCAACTAGTGTATGTATGTGCATGTTGCATTATAAAATATTTTCACGGTATATAAAAAATTTTCTATTATCCATCTTATGTGTCTCTATTATTTGTTCTCCAAATTTTGTCCATGTTTTCTTTTTATCTTCTTTTACATGTAATTTTACTAGTTTCCTCTTCCTAATGTAATCTTGCTTATTTTCTTGTGCTTTTATTTGGATATATTTTTCCACACTGCTTTTCTTTTTTTACTAGCGCTTTTATTTCAGCGTTTCACAATTTAACAGTTGTTAACAGTTTTTTTAAAGGGCAACTATTTTTCCTCTAGTTTCCATTATGTTCTTTTTGTTTTCTCGTCTTTTTTGTATCTTTTTCGTACTTATGATTATTTTCTGACGTATTAAGTTTCTGTATTGCTAAGTAATTTCTAACGTGTTCTTTCTATTTTTTGCATCTGTATAATCTCTCTTAGCATTTTGTTCAACTACAAAAGTGTATTTGTTTTCCAATTCTTGGCAAATTTCTATACTTAAGTCGTGTCTTCTGCAAAATTGTATCATCCTTTTTCCGTTTCTGTTTACAGTCTCTTCACCAAATATTCTCATATAGCCCATTCATCTATTTAGTCTTATCTCCCTCTATTATTCCAATCTCCCATTATTATTGTTGTTTCATTCACTTTCCATATACAATAGTTTTAAATATGTAGGATTAAATTGTTACTATTTCAAGACATGTATTTGCAGCAGAGAATTTGTCTTGGACTAGCTTACTTTTTTCTTTGGTTGAAATTGCTTTCCAATTTCAATTTATTACTGCATTTACCTGTTACAATTTACTAATATAAAATAATTTCTAGAATAGTAATAAAAGGGATAGTCTAGTTGATTTAAATACTGTTCGACTTTATTTATATAATTATTATTTAGTAATAGTAGTATTTTACATTATTTATTTTTTTTAGTTTTTCTTTTGAATAACGTTGTATAAAATTTAAAAAAATCAATAATTCTTTAAAAAAATGAAACATTTATCTCAATAAAAATTTTCTTAAATACATTTCCCTATAAATTTATAAATTGCGTAATTTACTCCATTATACTTCGCTGCCCACATATTGTTTTTATATCTTCATAATCATTATATTATTATCTTTCTAAACAGTGTTCTTCAACTTGTTTATATTAACTGTGTTTGTTACTAGTTAATAACTAACACAATATACGTATACTGAACTTTTTTCAGAAGCGCAAGCTCTCGTTTGTAGCACCTTCGATGTTAAACTTAACGCCACCAGTAACTTGCCGACTCTTAAACGCTTTACATCAGTAGCTTTTATATCATCGCTTCTTACGATATATACGTTGTATGTAGAAAAATAAAATAAACAAATTGTGCGACTAAAAGTAATTTGTACCATCATGCAGTAATTATCTGGGTAAGCATTTAGCAGTTGCTAATTATATTTAATCATTTAAGTGAAATTTTATTACATATTTTATTAAAATGACTAGTTACTAAATACTTTAACGAATATGTTTTTAAAAATTATAATTTTATTCTTATTCTAGAATTCCATATTAAACGTATATAATTAATTATGTATTATATTAAGCCTATGTACTCACTATTGAATGCAATAATACTTTTATTTGTTAATATTTTCAAGGGTATATATTTGAAAGTTCTTTAATTCAAATATCTAAGCCATACTTAAATTAGGAATACTTATGTTGTAAAAATTTGTAATTGTTGCTGAATTAATGTATTGTGTTCTACTATATGTATTACCCATAGAATCTATGAATCTAAAAGAATAATAATAATAATAATAATAATAATAATAATAATAATATTTATTACGTTCCATAATGTCAAAAAACATAGAATATGTCATAAGTATAAAATATATAAGAACGAAAAACAATCACAAGTTAAAATAGATAGTAAGTATACATATATACATGTATATGCGTGTAGTTGACCTATGCTATACGCCAATGTCTACAATACATCTTTAGAATCAATTCGTAAATACAATAATACTATGACATTTTCATAAGCAGAAGGTACTCGTAAAATCTATCAACTAATAAAATTAAAGTATAATATTTGGTACAGAAATTTAAATGTCAGTTAAAAAAATCATTTAAGAAAGGTATTGTTGTTAAAATGAATTAATTTTAAAGGAGTAAATAATATAATATAATAATATAACTCAAATTAAACATATAGAATATTAGTTATAGAGGTAATTTATTTATTTTATGTAATTCTCCAAAACCAATTTTTTTGTATAGAAATAGAAATCTTATAGTGAAATTTAGAAAAGAAACACTGAAAGATAATGATAATTAAAGAAATCTATTTACATTTCGTTAATCTTTTGTCGAGACATGTAGGTAGCATTGGCGAAAATTCGATTCATTCCATCATAACTGCATGCTAAATAACCATACTAATAAAGTAAATAAAAAGCAAAGTTTTAGTTGTTGATAAAACTTAAAGGTTATAAATGTAAAAGTATTTAAGAAATTAAAACAGTTTAATAAAGTGAATATTAGAAAACAATTTCCAGTGAATGCAAAAACAGTTATAAAAAATATATACGCTTTTAAAATTAGTGATATTAAAATGGTAGAACACACATAAGCCATATCTGCATATATAGGTTATGTGGATATCGTAAATGCAACACAAGTGGTAAAAAATTTTGGAAACCATCTCTAGTGCAAATATAAGTATCAGGAGACAAGAAGGATGATTTTTTTTAACGTTAGAGATAAGTTCATAATTATATTCTAGTTATAGTAAATTTTGTGGTAATATGTGAAATATTAGGTAGAAAAATATCCAAATTTTTTATTTTTAGAGTTATTTTTTCAATTTTGATTCAATTATATTTTCTATATATTGACATTATCGATTTTAAAGACACTCGTAATGAGCATAATATTGAATAGCAATTCATATTTGAAATTAGAAATAAATTTTATTGACAGAGTTAATGTAATATGACGTGGTTTATTTATTCGTTTGTAATTGTTTATTTAGTTGTTAGGCACAGTTTTAAAAAGTAATTTGATTTTATGTGGTAGTATACATATATTTATACAGTAGAAAAGTAAATTCAATAACAAAAAAAGAAAAGTTTTTTGTTTTTGTCATCATGCATGTACGATTCACCAGCATATCTACTGAGTTTTGTCGATACTCATGCCCGAGACAGATTTCATGACCTAACATACACTAGTGTATATAGTATTAATATAGTCATAGCGATAAAATACTAAAGTAAGTACATAATTAATATATTTTTTATATTTTACACGACAAACAATAGCGCTTCACACTACTTCATCGCAACATACATATATATGCTATCTACTTCTGGGTTTCCGGGCTGGAACCGCGTCACTTGTAGCTGAACTACTGCACTGAAACTGGTGTAAGTCGATGGGGGACGAGTTTATATATGGGCAATGGGTCATTGGCCAATGGAGCGTTACGGTTGCGGTTGGGTAGTTTGTAGGCTTATGACCACTTCGTGACTTCCCACTTCGAGACTTCTTACAAATATTTCCCATTTCGTGACACTACCTAAAATGATACCTTCGGCGTCTCCCATTTCGGGACGCGATATTAAAGGAATGCTATACATCATAAACATAGACAAAACAACTACACATTTGAGATCAAAAATTGTTTTATTTACGTCAATCTAATTTTAAATAAGAAAATGTGTCAAATATTTACACAATATCACAGAATTATTTCAATTAAAAACCCAACCCAACCCAACCCAACATTAGATTTCCCTATAATAAAGTCAGAAACACTTTTAGATATAGCCTAAAAATGCAAAAGGACATGACAATTAAACCATTATCTAGTCTAATCCCTGATACGCTCAATGCTCCGGTATAGGTGTCACCAAATGGGAACGCTAGAAGTAATCAAAAAGGGTTGAGTCATGAAATGGGAACAAAGCAGGTAAAATTTCGCCGTGTCACGAAATGGGAAGTCCCGAACTGGGAAGACACCAGTTTGTAGATGCAGGATTGCCAAGCGTTATGTAGGGGGTACCCATCATCGCGGTTAAGGTTATTGGGGTGCTTAGAGGTCTCTATGATTTCACGGATTTCGCGACCATAGTAATGGTTAGTGCGGGATAAGATCTTGGTCGAATTAAGCCTATGCTCGGCAAGTGCAGAACCGGCTATGCGCAGCAACCTAGTACAACGCTCATATTCAGAAACATATATATATATATATATATATATATATATATATATATATTGGGTGTGTGAGAAAGTTCGTGGCGTTTTTTCAAATTCAACTGGTCCCCGCATGGCGCGTGGACGAATTCATTTAAACCGAATATGCTCCATTATTATCGACAATGTTTCGCCATTTTTTTGGTAGATCCATGATCCCATCGGTGAAAAGCTTCTGTGGTTTCTGGTCGAAAAACTGAATCAAGTAGTTTTCACAGGCTTCTTTTGAAACCAACTTAATTCCATTGAGAGAGTTCTGCAGAGATCGAAACAGATGATAGTCAGAGGGTGCTATATCCGGACTGTAAGGTGGGTGCATCAAAACTTCCCAACCAAACTCTCTCAATTTTTGACGGGTCATCAAAGAAGTGTGTGGTCGGGCGTTGTCATAATGGAAGACAACACCTTTCCTATTAATCAATTCGGGCCGTTTTCTTTCAATCGCCTGGCGTAATCTCTCTAGTTGTGCACAGTAGAGTTGAGAATCAATCGTCTGACCAGTTGGAAGTAGCTCGTAGTAGACGATTCCCCTCCAGTCCCACCATACACACAGCATCACTTTTTTTGGCGTCAATGTTGGCTTAGCGAACGCTTGTGACGGCTAACCATCCTTTATCCACGATCTTTTACGCTTCCGATTATCGTACGTAATCCATTTTTCATCTCCGGTTATTAAACGTTTCAGAAACGGCTCGATTTCATTCCGTTTCAGCAGCGCATCGCAGATGTTAATTCGGTCAATCATGTTTTTCACGCTCAACTCATGAGGAACCCATACGTCAAGCTTTTTTTTGTAACCAGCTTTGTGTAAATGGTTCAAAACAGTTTTGTGGTCAATGCCTAGCTCCATGCCAATATCGACACTGCTGATATGCTTATCTTGTTGGACTTTTTCAAGAATTTCATAAGATTTTTCAGTGATTGGACGACCGCAGCGTGACTCATCTTTCACATTGAAATTTCCAGAACGAAAGCGAGCGAACCATTTTCGCGCAACAGATTTCGATAAAGTACCTTCACCGTACACAGCACAAATTTTATCACAAGCCTGCGCAGCGTTCTTCCCCTTATCATAATAATATTGCAGAATATAGCGAAATTTCTCATTATTCTTCTCCATTTTCAAGTGCGAATAACTTTCCAACCACTGCACCGATTACAATGTTTCTACGCTCAAACTAACGTTCGGAAGGTCATCTAAAAAACGAGCCCTCGGTGGTGTCGCTGTGACTTGTTGTTCTTTAGTTATGCCATCTATGCCATCTATCGGGAAAAACGCCACGAACTTTTTCCCAGACCCAATATATACATTTATATATATATGTGATGTATATGTTCGAACGAAGGTTCTCGCGCTTTTAGGTATGAGTAATATTAGATTCTCAGGCTCTCCACGATGTTGGACAGCAGTTCTCGAAATAATCAGCGTCTCGACATTTCTATGACATCTCAATCATCTTCATAACTTGTTTCGTAGTGAAGAGTCAGCCTAAAACTGGTTGTGACTGTTTCTCCCGCTGCTTTATATACTGGCTTCTCGTAGCTCTTCGGGTCATATCGGTGTTGGTTTCGGTGTAATAGGATTTTAATGAGCTTTTATTGCGTTCTGAAAAAATCAGTCCAGGTTTAATGGGATTATAATTAAGTGTCATTAACAATGAATTCATGTTAATGGGTTGTTTGTTTGTGGATATTTGACAGGATTGTTTTATGATAGGTCTTCAGTTGGAAGAAATGCGTAAACCGTCGTTCCTAGTATTCAAGGTGTTTCTTCGTTTTTCAATCTCTATTGCCTCTCTGTATGTTCTTGCTCGGGAATTTTGTCCTTGTATTTTGGAATCATAACAAGACATTCAATAGATTTCCAAAATACAGGGACAATAGCATCTATAGAAAATTCCCGAATTTGTTTCCTAAATATCAGGTTTTATGTAACCATGTGATATTTAACAAATATCTTCCCTTTGAATTTCTCATGTGTTCACAAAATTTTAAAAGAATTATGTAATACAAGTACTTTCTTTACTAGGTATACCGCAAAATCACTATCGGTTTTTCTAATAAATGTCGCTAGGTTTAAGTATGCAATGTTATGATTCGACACATATGTTATTTTATTCCACTGACATCTGGCTTGAAATTCATACATGTTATGCAAAAGTAACACCGTCATAGATTTATACTTTTTTAAAAATGTTTTGTTTAGTGCATTTGCGGCACGCATTACTTTTCTTATTTAATCAAAAGAAAAAAGCCGACGAAAGTTATCGTTTTCTGGTAGAAACTTACGGTAAGCATGCTACAACCACAAAAGCATATGAGGCGTAGTTTCGGTAATTCAAAGGTAGTTATTTCGACGTATAAGATAAAGAATGTTCTGGTAGACCGAAAAAGTGTGAAGATGCGAAACTGCAGGGGCTATTGGATGTAGACACAACCCGTACTCAAAAACAATTGTCAGAAGCGTTAAATGTGGCTCAAGAACGATTAGCGATCGATTACGAAGAATGGGAAAAATCCAAAAGGTGAGGAAATGGGTACCACATGAATTGAGTTACAGGCAAATGGAAAGTCGAAGAATCGTCTGTAAGAGCTGCTTCAAAGGTATGATCGGAAGTCATTTCTGCATCAAATAGTGACGGATGATGAAAAATGGATTTATTTCGAAAACTCTAAACTTAAAAAATCATGGTAATCACCTGGCGAAGCCGACCCATCGACTCCAAGGCCAAATCGTTTTGGTCGCAAGACAATGCTCTGTGTTTGGTGGGCGCGGTGTATTACGAACTGTTGAAACCTAGTGAAAGAGTTAATACTAATCGCTATCGGCAACAAATTATCAATTTGAACAATGCATTGATAGAAAAACGTCCAGAATGGGCCCGAAGACGCGGTAAAATGATTTTAAAGCACGATAACGCACCGTCTCATACAGTAAAAGCGGTCAAGGAAGCGTCGAAAGCACTTGGATGGGTCATAATATCGCACCCACCGTACTCTCCGGACCTTACTCCGTCCAACTATCACCTTTTCGCATTAAGGGGGTACGCGCTTGCAGAGCAGCACTTAATTCTGCAACACAAACGCTATTGAAAGAAATACAGCCAAAGCTATGTTTGGATGGCATTGAACATATATGTATTTTTAATGGAAATTGTGTTGTAGGGCTTTACAAACAGTGCAGTTTATGTTTTGTGTAGACGTATGTTCAATTGTTTGGCTAAGATGAATTTCGTTGAAAATTTATTGTTGATAACTTTTCCGATTCCATTTTCATGAAAATTATATAGGTTTTTTTACGAAAAATCCGTAATGACTTTCCGGTATACTTGGTACAAACATCTATTTTTCTATCGCAAAATCGAAGTAAGAGCAGTACATTTCTTTCATAAATGAACTCGGATAAGTCTGTGTTTTTGATTTCTCATTTTTTTATCATCAAAATATGTTTGAATTATTTATACAGTGACTAAAGAATGCCATATTCATATGTGACAAGCTTATGTTTCTACACACAATATTTAACATGTTCCTTTTTTTGTAGGTGTTTAATATTTGTTTATACATACATGCAGAACTTGAATTAAATTTCTTCAATACCTTGTATTTTCTTTAAAAGAACTTACAATGGCAAGTCATTTAGGGGAGTAGTTAATCTTGCGATTTCTCTACCGCATTTGTTATGTAAGCATTAGTAATATTATAATATTAACTATTAGATAACGATAAATATCCTAAGTATACTTAAGTACGAGACAATAGTGTTACTTGAAAGCTTAAAATAGTCCTCTGACACGCAAAACCGCTTTCATGTGTTAAATAATTTCCAAAACCACTATATTTAAGTTCATCTAAGGATACTTTAGCAACTAATTATTTAAACATTGTGATGGCCGTTTCTGATGCGTTGAACTCAATTCATTAAACTGCCTGTGGCTTACTTAAACTGGTAAAGTTGATTATAAATAAATTTTATAAATTATGATCTTTACAAACAAGAAAATGAAAAGAGGAGAATTTAGTAATGTAAATATAATAAATATAATAAAATATAATTTGAATATACTTTACTAAAACAATAAAATTCTTACAATATGTAGAATAGAATTCGATTGAAGAAAGATCTTAAAAAAATGCATTCCCCATTTTAAGTGCGAAAACTGTTATTGGTAAACAAATGTAATTAACGCAAATACAATATTTTTGGGTTTCTTATGTATTGTTCGCATGCACAGTTGTTGGATGAAACTTGAATCTGCCAGAAGGTATTGAAGTCTTGCGACAAACATGTGGAGTAGCAGGAAAAATTTTTTGCAAATATATTGTTCCACTGTAAAGCACAAGGGTTTCAGTTCATAATCTGTAAACAAGAACTGTAGCGAAAATGGACGATTTAGTTGCAATTAACGCGATTATGTGTTATGATGATTACAGAAGACTTCTAGAATATAATGAATCAAGCAGATATTTTATAAATAATACTTTGGCTTTTATGCCCAGATAAATTATATGGGAGTAATGAATTAAACTTTAAACTATTAATAGTTTTTTCAGTGTAAATAGAATATCTAAATAAATCTAATATTGTTACAATTTTTGCATGGAAGCTTTTGTTCACACCATTGTATTCCAAATTCTCAGTGATTCAATCACTAACAAAAAAAAAGGTGATATGTGTACGAGGTCTGATCAAAAAATTACCGTTATTTTCAAATTTCGAGAGTTACGTATGTTCGATTTTCGCATTTTTTTTCTGTTATGTTGGTACACATGTCTGTTATATATGTTGGCAATATCAGCCATTTTGGATGTCAGTTTGTTTTTGACAGATAAAAAGGTTAGTCGTGTTTTGGTGTGCTTTTCGATTTTTTACTATTCGAAAAAAAGGATCAAAGAATATGTATTAAATTTTGCGATAAAAACGGAATAAAGTGCTCCAAGGCACTTGAAATGTTGACTGTGGCATTCGGCGAGTCCACTTTGTCTCAAAAAGTGCTTATAAGTGGTACAAGCGCTTTACAGAAGGCCGAGAAAATGCACGCCAAGTTCTATCAAATGTGAAGGTTTTACTCACTATTTTCTTCGATTATAATGGCGTGGTGCATCATGAGTTCTTGCCAACAGGTCGTAGGGTTAATAAGGAATACTACAAGGAAGTTATGCAACGAAGCAATACGGCTCAAACAATCGGAATTGTGGAAAAAACAATCACCATGATAACGCACCAGCTCACACATCGATGCTTGTGCGTGAGTTTTTGGCCAAAAACAAAACCGTTATCATGCCTCAACCACCGTATTCACCAGACTTGGCCCCCGCTGACTTTTTCCTCTTCCCAAAACTGAAGACACCGATGAAAGAAAAGCGTTTTGCTACGATTGAGGAGATAAAAGAACAATCGAAACAGGAGCTGTTGGCGATACCAAAAAGCGCGTTTCAGACGTGTTTCGAGGATTGGAAAAAACGCTGGGGACAAGATAGTTATTGATGAATAAATAAATACTTTTTGAAAAAATTGAAAATAACGGTTATTTTTTGATCAGACCTCGTATACTGAAAATTCCTCAAAGTTTGGTTCATTGGGGTAGTTTAAAATATATGTACCTTAGAGTAATGCAAAACATTTGTTTTGATACGTCACTATCTTGTACTTCCACAAATAAAATGTCGCATATTGGAAACGATTTAGTGTGCATTGCAAAATGTATAAAAAAATGTTCATTATTAATATCTAACTTACGGGTATTGTTAGCAGAAGCGTTTTTACAAATAGTAGGAAAAATATACTTCGCATTCAAATGAGTTTCGAAGTGTTTTTGTACACACAGTGGAAGAGATTCTATCTTGATTCATTATATTCTAGAAATTATCTGTAATCCCCATGACTCCAATAGTACAATAGAGTTATAAATAAATATATGAGTTTATATGATTGATTAAGTTAATTAATATAGTAATTTCTAAACATATTTTTATAATGGAGCCTCACGTTAGCTGCCAAAATTACTATAAAGAAATAAATGAAGATAGGGATATAAAATTTATTATATATATATATATACATTGAATAAGATAAATTAATTTTACCAAAATAGTAAGCTTTTGTTTTTTTTTTAAGTTCGGTTTTCTCTGCGACAGACTGTGTGTATAATATTTAAATAAATGAAGATTGTCAATGCTTTAATTAAAATAAAATTTTTATATTTACTTATTTTATAAATAATTATGAATAATATTACTCTTATATATCAAAATTATGAGATCGTTTTAATATAACTGTCAGTGCCATATGAAAATCAAAATATAATATAGCATTTAAGCTTAATGAAATTAAATAAAGTTTGATAGCTGTACGAAATTCTGGTTTTAATAAAAATGATATTTATTGTAATACGAATTCATTATAATTCCTGAACTGCTTCCAAACCGTCAATAATTATCGTTACCCTTCTGTTAATATATGTCTTTAGATTTTGTCATTAACTACTACCCGTAGATAGATCTACTATAGGTTTTATTTCAACAAGACCTACACCTAAAGTTTATTTATCTTTATGTGTTTTATGATCATGGCATATGCACAGTCTGTCTTAGAGAAAACGGTGCTTTTTTAAAATAAAAACAAAAGCATACTACTTTGGTAAAATTCACTTATTTTATTCAAAGTAGTCGCCTTCGGCTTCAATATCACGTTTTGCACAGTCAATTAACATGTCGAAATGTCCTTCAAGATCGCTGTCGACGCCCTTTTAATGGCTTCGACGTCGACATAACGCTGTCCTTTTATCGGCAAATATAGTTTGGAGAATAGGTAGGGGGATCACAGGGGGCCAATTTCAGTCGTAATTGTTTTAATAGTTCCTTCCAATTAAAATAGTATAACTTTAAAAAGCTTTTAAATTTATTATTCACTGATAATAAACATATTGATCATTGTCTTGTACTGGATAATGTCGTAAGTATCATTACATTAATTTTTATAGTAAAACAATTTTTACCAATCTTAATTAAATACTATAATAATATGAAATTAAAATTATAATATTAGAATTTGAAGTTTATGTACTCATTTTCCTGAGTTTAACGGAATAGATACCTAATACTGCCTATCTTATACAGGGATGCCTTAAATTATAAAATCCAAAAATATATTTAAATGCGTTAACAGCTAGCTGATTGCTCTTATTACGTCAGGAATCTCTGGTTTGAGTCCGATGGTCTACTGGCCAGAAAGACTTTTCGTGCTTTGCCTTTCCCGTTTAAGCGATTGCCAAGAGACAAAGATCGTAAGTCGCATCATGGACGCAGACGTAATAACTCATGGTCTGCCAAAGCTAACTGTAATTGGCGTTGAGCTGTTGGGGGATGTGAAGGCATGGCTTATTATTATTAAAATAAATAAAATTAAAGAAGTATAAATCAAAATAAAATATATTTTAATGTTTAAGAACTTCGAAGATCTCGACTGTATTTGTTATAAATACTTCTTGTTTCATATAACGCTTCACCTCAGTATCGTAAGAAAAAAAATCAGATATTATCGTAATACGATCTTAATATTAAGAGGACACGTCTAATCATTTTAAAGCGTAAGCAGAACTCTCCTGCCTGTGATCGTATCCATCCTTTTACCTAAAAAATGGTTCGCGTTCACTCGGTTTGGCCAAATCCTCGGACGTTTGGATTATCTAAAATTAACACCACTCTACTTCCTACGGCGTGTTATAGAACTCTGTCAGCCTATTTAAATTGTCAATCATAACTTGTTTTTAATAATACTTAATTTGTATTATTAATTCATGAAGATACTAATACAATTCATTATCAACCTTTCTATCTGTTTATATAAAATTGTTTTGCTATCTTTAATTACATTTGTAACATTACATCGCGATGTAAGATTTGTTTCTTATAGGCTTGTTACACAGTACCTTCTTATCGATTCATTTCTTCGTAATGGTAATATATAACTTACGCCTGGTATCATATTGAAAATATTAAAGTTCGTTTCTTGCAAATAATAGATTTTTTTAGTGTTTTTTTTGTTGGCAAAGTTTATTGCTTTAACTTCTACCTAAGAGACAATATTTGATGATGCAATTATTCCCGCATTGTTTTCACAATTCATATATGCCACCTACAATACACAAAAGAAAGTAATCTATCCTTTTATGAACAATATTATGGCTATACTCTAATCTTACTGTATGATTGTAGAACTTAAAATCATACATAAAATATGTTTTAAGTAATTTATATACATCTAGATGTTATAACTAATTTTAAGAATTTTTATCTTATTACATTAGTTAATTTAGTATAGATACTCCATTTCCATTTCAACAACACATCACGTACATTATATACATTGTTGCGTTATATATAATATACTTGTAATATCTAGTAATTTTAAAATACATAAGAATATGTATGTGTATAAGGTACCTTCAATTAAATTCTTAGTTTGTCCTAAAAACCGTATTCTGTGAAAAAAATTAAGTAATCCATATTTGTGAGATCTTGGATTTTTATGCGAAATTCGCCAATCAATTATCAAAGAACTGCTCCAAACGAGCACGTGTTTGTTGAGCTATATGTACTGGAGCATTGTCTTATTGAGTAAATGCTTCTGTAAATTTATCAAGGTGTTTCTGGTTAATAAAGGGTTCTGATAACTCGTTTGGGTACTTTTCAGTATACATTGTTTTGTTAAAAAATATAGGTTCAATGATTCGCCTCTCGGATTGTTAGTCAAACGTCAAGTCAGTAGATACACAATAGTGTCTCAAAACTTCATGAAGATGTTTTGTCGATCATATTCTCATATTTTGTTTATTTAAATACACTCAGAGATGAAATCAGGCCCTGTCAATGAAGTTGTTTAAAAACTACTGGCAATATTCAGTTCTATCATAGTCAATTGAACTGTGTCCATGGATAAGATTTAATTTTATATGGCTATAATTTTAGCTCTAAGTAGTAGTTCTAACTGATATTGGACTCGAACATCTTCAATGCAATTTGCAGTTCTTTTTTTAGATGTTCCACCCCACCATTTACAAACAGTTTCACGAAATTCGTTAACACAAGCATAAATCTGGCAAGTCAACTACTCATATGTAGTTGTTAAATATTTAGTAAGTGTAGGATGAAAACGATATAAAAACAAAAAAAAAACAATTCAATAAATTTTTAAATGTAATGTCTGCATCTAAATTTCCGAGTAAGTCCGAATTTCTCTATGCATTTATAATTTTCTATTGAGTAGTATATTACTTTACTCGTGAGAAATAGTAATAAAGTCATTAATAAAGTAATACTACAATAAATGAATACACAAGCAACATCTAACTTCGTAATAATAGTAAATTAAGAACAGAAAATCTTGTGAATTAAATTGTACGTTCGAAACGTATAGTTTAGCTTTTCTTAATTAATTTCTGCGTGCTGTTTGTAACATCTGGGAAGTTACTTCTCGATAGGTCTCCCTAATTCGATTTTTGAGATAGTCAAGACTTTCGAGAGTTAACTTTGTGTCTAAGTTATCCCCAGGCGAAAAAATGGAAATGAAAGATCAGACAATTTGATTTGCCAAGACGCATTCATTTTGATGTGTGGTCGTATTTGTCTATTCAAAGTAATAATAGTAGTAACCTTTATTGTACAATAGTTAAGGAAAAGGAAAAAAATTAAAAAATGAATATAATTTAATTGAAAATTTGATATTAAACAATTGATTTTGAAATACGCAATAGGAAAATATAAACAAAAATAACAAATTATAGATAAAACGTAGTCACGATTAACAAACAAAAGTGTACCTATCCAAATTATTATAAATGAATTTTTACCTTATATTAAATTTCCGTAAAAACGTAGTGGCAAATGTCACAATATAACGTTTTATTACGAAATAGTTACCACATTCTTTAAATGGGGGAGTTAAAATTCGAAGACGTAGAATAATAAAAAATGTCGTTTCGTCCTGAACCAAAACATGGTATAAAAGAATGTTATAGAAACAGCAATTTAGGATTATCGATCTTAAAACGAACCAAATTATAAACAAATTTTAGGTTTATGAATTTTCCATTCTAGGACTTACAAAATGCGTATTATCTATTGCGGTCTGGTTTAGTTCCTGCTGTTAACCAAGTGTTGTATAGTTTATAGTTAATACGTAGCATTTGTTACGGATTAATTTTGCCCTTTGGTTCATTTTTGTTGTTTTCTGTTTGATTTTCCGTATAGTTTATAATTTGTCCATATTTTGTGTACACCACTCTATATATCGGTGTTCAGATTTTCGTGCATATTATAATTAGATAATTTTCACATCTCTACTATTTTTCATTTCAATTTTTCATTGTATGACTTGCAATTTATTTGATTGATTTCATAGCGGCCCTGTATTGTTACATTTTCTTGCTCTAGAAGATTATTCTCATACTCACTACTTTAATTTTAAGTTATCATTCTGAAATTATTATAACGTTTTATTTGCTTACTTATGCTTATTATATTTTCGGTTGGATTTTTCATACATTGATCGTAATCGTTTATTTCTTTACCCACGCGCATTGATCAGCTGATCGATTATAATGGGTGTTTTTTTAAGCTGCATGAGAACTATCGATATTGATAACTATGGTTTAACAGCTGACAATGTCAAACTGTGTTGACATTTCTGTTCAGTAAGGTTTGGCAAGTCATCATGAATCGTTTAGTGCCAGAACAACGCTTCCAAATTGTGAAAATTTACTTTGAAAAATAAATCTGTTCACGAAGTTCATAGAGCCCCTCGTCCATTTTACGGTCAACATAATCGGCCTAGTAAGCAAGCAATTCGTGCAGTTATTGATCGTTTTCGCACTAATTTTACTCTTCTCGATTCAAAACCATCAACAAGACAAAGAAATGTGCGTACCGAAGAGAATATTGTTGGTGTAGCGCGAAGTAATGAAGAAGACGCCGCAATGTCGATTCGTCGTTGTTCTCAACTTGGTGGCCTTTGTCCTTCGACTACGTGGAAAATTTTACGTAAGGATCTTAGCTTACGTGCTTATAAAATACAGCTCGTGCAAGAATTGAAGCCAAACAACCATCGTTCGCGTTGCATTTTTGCTGATTGGGCTCATTTGAAACTGGCCGAAGATGAGCATTTTGTCAAAGGATTGTGTGTAGTGATGAAGCTCATTTCTGGTTGAATGGCTACGTCAATAAGCAAAATTGCCGTATTTGGAGCAAAGACAATCCTCAAGCGAATCACCATTACATCCATTAAAATTGACTGTTTGGTGCGATTTACACGCTGGCGGCATCGTCGGTCCGTATTTCTTTCGAAATGAGGAAGGAGTTGCCGTTACGGTGAATGGCGAGCACTATCGAGCCATGCTGACTGAATTTTTGTTTCCAAAAATTGAATAGCTAAACATCGACGACATTTGGTTCCAACAAAACGGCGCAACTTGCCATACAGCGCGCTTAAGAAGCGATTTATTGCAAAATCAATTTGGTGACAACTTTATTTCCAGAAGTGGTCTTGTTCACTGACCCCCTGTTCTGCGATTTAACGCCCCTGGATTACTTTTTATGGGTCTATGTTAAGTCATTGGTTTATGCCGACAAACCAGCAACTCTTGAAGCATTGGAAGCCAATATTCAAGTCACCATTAACGCCATACGGCCAGATTTATTGGAAAAAGTATTCAAAAATTGGGCCGCATCGGACATGTGCCGGAAATCATATTTAAAAAATAAATGCCATGAAATTATCTACCAGATTATAGTAAAAAAATTCATTCCCACAATATTTCTATCTTGTATTATCATTTTAAGTTCTCAAGCTCTTAAAACAACACCCGTTATAATCTATTCGTTTAATAACTTCATTTACTTCGGGGTTGCGTACCACCTGAGTAATAATTTTCTTTTATCTCATAAAGTGTTTTGAATTATTTATCTTTTTGATATCATTAGTCATTTCCTTACGATCATTTTAACGACATCTAAGGTTTTCTCGCTTCATCTTGGTTATGAGTGCTATTGAAATGTTGTTTTTCTTCATTGTTGCCACAATACATTCATTTCAACCAATTAAAATATCTGTATATTTGTTTTCAAGACACTTTAAGTAATTTTATAATTAGTCGGTTTTTAATCAACGATCCAGTAATGATTATTGTTTTCTTCCCCTCTCTTATTTCGTTACGATATAACTAAGGGTAGATACTAGAATCTCTCTTCTTCTTGTCAAAACGTTATCATGAGTAGATTGAGACACTTTAGGTGATGTGAGTTAATATTTTTCGTGAAGAAACAAGTTTTTCTTTCAACGATTAGTTAGATCAGTAAATACTAATTTAAAAATTAATTGGAATGTGGTATGGTATTATAGAAGCAGTCCGATATTATTTACATGACCATAATCGCTATATTTATTTAAATTAAATCACCGTCTTGATCACTGGGGGAATTTGGTATAACTCTCTATATTATATAGAGGTATGCATTAAAAATATTAATGTATCGTTCAACTAATTTTTGCATTTTCTTCGCATTGAATCATATACAAGCATTATAAAGACCGCGTGAGCCATGAAATTAGTCCTGCAACCTTTTGCAGAACTTTTGTACAGAACCATTGTATAAGGACCTCGAATAGACCTTAAATAGATATCCATCAAGAAATAATAATTAATCCGAATATAATTGATCAACTTAGTTATATATAGTTTGTTTTCTTAATTTTCATATCGATCAATTTATTATATAGCTATATTACATCAATAAATCAATAGATTATTTGTTGTTTTCTCGTCTCACCTCGACTATTGGATTATAGTTGTATGACCTATGACCTGTAGCAAATCCTTTGATGCTTTTCGCTTCAGTATTACAAAGGGTACTAGGAAAGTTTTGCAATATGACGCAACAATGAATCGTAGGAAGCCGCTTGTTGCTGCATGTTGGGACATGTTCATGGTTTAAACATAGACCAGTGCTTTGAAGAGATTACTCTTGCACTAGGTGATGTTTGTCCACATCGCACAACGATATTCAGGTGGTATAGAGAATTCCAAAGGGGAAATTTAACTGTGGAGGATGCTGAGAGGCCGGGAAGGCCACGAACGTCAGTTACGGAAGAAAACGTTACTACTGTGAGGAAAATGCTTGGCGAGGACAGGCGAGTCACCTATCAACAGATAGAGGGTACTTCAGGCCTAAATACACCAGCAATTCCTTGGATTCTGAATGATCATTGGCACGTGAAGAAACTTTGTTCTCTCTGGGTGCCGCATCGACTAACTGAAGACCAGATGACTTGGTGTCGGAAGATGCTAAAAAAGTTTAATAAGGGACAATTTAGGTATGTGAACAACATCGTGACAGGTGACGAGACTTGGCTGTACTATTACTATGTGCCGACCAAAGCTCAAAACAAAGTTTGGGTCTTTGAAATCCCGATCTGTAAAGAAGAAAATGATAGCTGTATTTTTTAAATCGAGTGGAATTGCGGAACGCGTCGTTTTGGACACACAGAAGACAGTCACAGCTAAGTGGTATACCGAACAGTGCCTGCCTAAAGTTATTGGATCTATGAAGAACCTGCGGCAAAAGTCGAGAATGGACACCTGGTTCCTCCATCACGATATTGCTCCAGCTCGCTGCGTCAAAGCCTGCACCGAATATTTGACCACGACAGGATTGAAACTTCTCGATCACCCTCCCTATAGTCCAGATCTTGCTCCTTGCGACTTTGTACTATTCCCGCATGTGAAAGTGAAGGTAAAAAGAGGCGGTTTTCCAGTGATGAGGACCTTCTGCGGGCTTGGGACAACGAGTGTGCTTTATTCCCTAGTGAAATTTGGCAGAACTGGTTTAAAGATTGTTTCGGAGGATGGAGAGGTGCATTGGGTGTAAGGGAAATTACTTTGAAAAAATTAAATAAACAAAGTTGTATTGCAAAACTTTCCTAGTACCCTTTGTAGGGGAAGACTTCTAGAGAATTCAATACTGTGACTCCCTGTTAAGATCATTTAGTACTGAGAACCCTCCCTAACTTTCCAAGAAACTGGCTAGTGAGCACACTAGAAGTACATCATAGGATAATTTACGGGTAGGAATACGGGCTTGAGATGTAGCTATCAACCACGGTTAATAGAAACATGACACGTTATCTTCGCTATTCATTCTGTATGAATTTGTTTCTATTCTACTAACAAATTAGGAGTGCGGTCGTTATTCTGGATTAAAGTTAAATATATTGCACGTATTTTCTGAGCATTAATCATTACATTGAGTGTTAATTCATAGCATATCCATACCAATCATTTACTTAAATATTTCGTTGCATTGTGGCTTGAAGTGGTAATGACACCGATTAATAATGTATACACATGTTTTAAATAACAACAATATATCATGATATCACTCCAAAATTAGCTTATTTTTATTTAAGTTTACACGACTAAGGTTATTGAGATTTAAAAAAATTAAGTACATTCAATTTGTAAATAAATTATAATTTATGTCCATATTGTTGTAAGAGAAATTTGGGTTTTATCGAAAAATCAAGAAATGATACTCTTTTTTTTCATTTATAAACCTCTCTCTCTCTCTCTCTCTCTTTCTCTCATAATAAAACAAACATATGTGTGGAAACGGAAAATCAATCTATTTATTGACGTTACAATGTTTTGATTAACTCTTGTTCATGTTCTTCTGAGAGAATATAATAAATATATGTAGGTTAACTTCCTTAATCTTTCTAGAATTATTGCATTATTGCGTTATTGCTTTTGTTATTATATTGCTAATGATATTAGTTACAGCATATTTAATAATTGTAATAATTTTAATTGACATTTTTGCAAATTATAGCATTAGTATTTGATGATTATTTGACAATATTAGTAGCAATTATGTTATTATTGCGAGTTCCTTATTGTTCAAATTATGTATATATATAAATGAATGTTTGTCTGTATGTCCTTTATAGAATCGTAAACTATGCATTTGGACATATGATGATCTTTAGCAAAGTTGTTGTGCATGACCCCAGAATGGTTTCTAAGTTGGTACGACCAATTTTCGACAGATGGCGCTACTGCCATTCCAAGTGGATATTTTGCAAAACAATTAATGGATATTGGAAATGGGCGAATGCAAATTGATGAATCTACGCAATGTATCACCTTGCCAGTTCCCGGTACGACTCGCTTTCGCAATGATTATTAACGAAGCGCAAGGACAATCGTTGCAAGTGTGTGGATTAAATTTGGAGAATCCATGCTTCTCATATGGGCAGCTCTATGTGGCCTGCTCACGCGTCGGAAAACCTTCTGATTTATTCATTTACGCACCAGATGGAAAAACAAGAAATATCGTGTATCCCACAGCACTTCAATAAATATCGAATTGAAACGAAACGCTGCAATGTCACAATTTTTTCAAAATGAACAAAATCAATAAAATGACTCAAAATGAATTGAATATTTGTGTAATGTCTTTCCTTCAAATTTATTTTAGTTGGTGGCGTAGCAGCGCGCGCAGGGTACAGCTAATATATTATATATATGTATGTATATGTATATATATGCCGATAACTAAAGAACAACAAGTCACAGCGACACCACCGACGGCTCGTTTTTTAGATGACCTTCCGAACGTTAGTTTGAGCGTAGAAACATTGTAATCGGTGCAATGGTTGGAAAGTTATTCGCACTTGAAAATGGAGAAGAATAATGAGAAATTTCGCTATATTCTGCAATATTATTATGATAAGGGAAAGAACGCTGCGCAGGCTTGTGATAAAATTTGGGCTGTGTACGGTGAAGGTACTTTATCGAAATCTGTTGCGCGGAAATGGTTCGCTCGCTTTCGTTCTGGAAATTTCAATGTGAAAGATGAGTCACGCTCCGGTCGTCCAATCACTGAAAAATCTGATGAAATTCTTGAAAAAGTCCAACAAGATAAGCATATCAGCAGTGTCGATATTGGCATGGAGCTAGGCATTGACCACAAAACTGTTTTGAACCATTTACACAAAGCTGGTTACAAAAAAAAGCTTGACGTATGGGTTCCTCATGAGTTGAGCGTGAAAAACATGATGGACCGAATTAACATCTGCGATGCGCTGCTGAAACGGAATGAAATCGAGCCGTTTCTGAAACGTTTAATAACCGGAGATGAAAAATGGATTACGTACGATAATCGGAAGCGTAAAAGATCGTGGATAAAGGATAGTGAGCCGTCACAAGCGTTCGCTAAGCCAACATTGACGCCAAAAAAAGTGATGCTGTGTGTATGATGGGACTGGAGGGGAATCGTCCACTACGAGCTACTTCCAACTGGTCAGACGATTGATTCTCAACTCTACTGTGCACAACTAGAGAGATTACGCCAGGCGATTGAAAGAAAACGGCCCGAATTGATTAATAGGAAAGGTGTTGTCTTCCATCATGACAACGCCCGACCACACACTTCTTTGATGACCCGTCAAAAATTGAGAGAGTTTGGTTGGGAAGTTTTGATGCACCCACCTTACAGTCCGGATATAGCACCCTCTGACTATCATCTGTTTCGATCTCTGCAGAACTCTCTCAATGGAATTAAGTTGGTTTCAAAAGAAGCCTGTGAAAACTACTTGATTCAGTTTTTCGACCAGAAACCACAGAAGTTTTTCACCGATGGGATCATGGATCTACCAAAAAAATGGCGAAACATTGTCGATAATAATGGAGCATATTCGGTTTAAATGAATTCGTCCACGCGCCATGCGGGGACCAGTTGAATTTTACTGAAAAAACGCCACGAACTTTTTCCCAGACCCAATATATATATATATATATATATATATATATATATATATATATATTAACGATTTATAAACAAAAGCAATTGCGACGTGTTTGTACTTATAGATACCACAACGTCCATGAACGTGAGAGGCAATATATTACGACACCAATATTATAAACAACAATCTCTACATAATTTTGTTAAATGTGTGCGAATAAATTAAGCTTAAATACAAATCAAGGAAATTTTTTACCCGATAATCCTCTTATATATATATATATATATATATATATATATATATATCGCCGCTACGATATATGTATGTATTTACATATATGTATATGTATATTGTAGCGGTAAGAGTTCCTAAACTTTATCACTTCACAACGCATTTACAGACCTCTGTTTACTCTCTACGGCACCCTGGAGCGCCGCCACGCATTCTTAAGGAGTTTCTGTCGTAGCATTATTACAAATTTTACATAATTTAATTATACATTTATACGTACATAGTAAATTAATATTGACAGTAATTTGTATCTAAATTAGTTTTATTTTTTATAAATAAAAAAAGAAGCATAATAACTATAAGATTAATATAATGAATATTAAACCAATATTTATTATGTTATTATTTAGAACATTATTAGTTCTATCTACCTAATAATTATTCTTGATCTGACATCTATCATTCTCATCTGTCGGTCTTTATGAAAAACGTTATGGTTAATATTAAAAAACATATTTTCAAATTAAAATGTATGGACATATATACATACGTACAAGTAAAACTTCATAAAAAAAATCTTGTCTCCTGTGATTCGAAGTAATTATGGTGTTCTGACAGATAGCAAGCGCGGTCATACCAAAATACTCGATGTTATAACATAGTAATGCTGAATTGAATGCAACACATGATGTTATGATGTAATCCGCTTTAGCAGACACTGCTAAATTGGATTACCTTAGCAGCATCTGCAGTCAATCAGATGAAAATTATCACAGCTCACAGAATGTATCGACAAAAATATTATGTAACATTCATGTCGTGTGGACTGTGTGCAGCGACGACTATGTTCCTAGTTTTATTGTTCGCAATAGTGCAGCAATATTTGTAAAATCTATATTTGTTTATTTAACAAGGCTTTGAAAAGTTTTAAAGTTCCACATTTTAGTTTGCAAAACTTCTCGTGTGCGTCCTGTTCCAAAAACCAGAAGAACAGACGATATGAGTACTATAGGTCGATTTCGAACTTATGTAATTTTACTAAATTATTCGTGTCCATACTATACGATTACACATACAATGATATAATTCTATACATCCCCAACTCAGCATGGATTTATGAAAAAGGAATGAACAGTAACAAATCCAAGTTATTTTACAAGTATTAAAGTATTTGTTAGAATCTTGATAAACAAGGCCATGTCGATAAGATATACATACATATACTATTGATTATTATATATTACTATGGAAATTTCAGACATGGATTTTCACCTTCGCTAATAATAAATAATATATGTGTCGAAGTTCAATCTGCTCAGAAGAGACCAATATGTGGAATACCTTCAGTCTAGGTCCAAAACTGCTTACCCTCTCTTCGAGTTTATAGCAGTAATCAAATCTGGAACCAATATTACTTATAATTTTGATAAACGATATTATTATAAGTGAACATCTGATTTTTGCGGATGATTTAAAAATATATCGTAGAATAAATCCTATTACAGTATCAGTTTACAGTAACTTAGCAATTAATGATTAATGTGAGCATAACCATATATTTCCATATATAAACTAATGTAACACAGTTTCCTACACTCCTAAAAATAATTTCATGAATTCGATTAGTTGTTAAACGGTGTATAACTTAACCATGAACCAATTATTGAGTATATACGCGTTACTTTCGACAGTAAGGTTACGTTTGTAAATCACATCAATCATTATTGCGAATGCCTATTGGACTTATGGCTTTATATGCCGTAACTCTCGTGATTTTAATAATATTAAATGTTTAGAAGAACTTTTGTATTTTGCACTTGTTGAATCTATATTGGTGTATCCCTGGTTTGGCACCTGATCTATCAAATGTATGTTAATAACACAGCTATGCAAAGACGATACCTAAAATATTCATTCCATGGTGTGTACCTAGATAGATGATTTGATTATAACATTATGCTGTCTAGACTAGGTTTGTATCTGAAGTGTCCAATTTTTATTTCGTTGTGTAAATTTAATTTGAATATTCTTGAGCGTGAATATCGTTATCATTCAAATATTTTTCTGCATTGATAGAAGAACCAATATTTTTGCTAAATCCCGTATGTCGTAATTATATCTCATATTTATATGATTCTTTTGAGGCAATATTAAGAATTATGATTCATTTCGTAGGGTCTCTTTAAATGTTGTTCTTTTTCATTTTACTTTAATACATTGCAGATATGTAGTGATTATTGTTATTACTATTATTAATTATTTTAACTATTTTATTATTATTATTTGTATTCATAAATGTCGTATTTATTTTGTATATACATTTCCTGTGGTTATGTTTAATTATCTATTGGAAATAAGTACATTAACAATTAAAAATTAAAACAAGCATTCAAATCGTGACGAACAATAAACACAAACAGATGGCGACGCCAAGCTACAATTTGATTACATGTGTTCTTTCGTTCTAATGTTACTCTTTATAATTATGAAAACATATAAAATTTAAATACAAAATGAGCGGAAAACGAATATTAAGTAATTAATAATAATATTGAAATAATATTTATTTACTTAAAAAATGTATTTATCCTTAAACACTATCTTCTCTTACAGGAATATCATACTTCCTGGATTTAAAGTATATATCTAGAAAATACCAGAAACTGTATATCCTTTAAATCATAAGAATTATCTGCTGCACTCTTACTCAACGATTTAAAACGAAAATACATTGTAATTGGAATATACACGGGTGTATCAAATAAAAGTCTTAGATTCCTATAAATTTTATATTGTAACAAATAAGAAAAATCATACATACCATTTTTCGATGTCTTTTGCCCGACGTCATCTCCTTGATATCGTTTAGGAAGCGCATAGAAACACAAAGTTTAAAGTTTTTATTTGGTCGTGGCTGCAGCTATTCGTGCAGTGCGATTTTTACTTCATCACTTCTGAAATGCTGACCCCAATTTGCTCCTTTGAGTGATTCGAGCACATTAAAGTTACTAGAAGCGAGATGAGGTGAATAAGGGATATTCAAATTCCACATCCTGGGTAGTTCGAACTAACAAACGGGCTGTACGCGCTCAGGTGTTGTTATGCTCTAACAATACACCCCAAGTTAGAAGTCCTCGTCGTTTACTCTTGATAGTTGAATTTTAACAATTTCCGAATAAGACTTACTGATTACTGTTACATCCCCATCCATGTAATATTCCGAAATTACTCCCTTAGCATTCCAGAAGAGAGTGAGCATTTTTTTCTATAATTTTTAACGTGCCACCCATCTTGCAGAGACTGTATTGAATTTCAGTACAACGTAAACAATATTATGCGCTGAACTATAACTAGCCTTCGAAGTTGTATCGATTTCTTTCTAAGATATGTACCTGTTTTCCTTTATAAGGTTTTCCATTAATGCAATGTTTTCGTTCGTCATTATGCAGTAACTCTACTGCGGTTTTGGGGCATTCTACACAGAAGTTACGCCGCTTCTAAACTTTCTACACCACTCGCTTACTGTAGCCGTCAAATACGAATCATCGTGCAGCGTGGTCATTCTGCAATGAATTTTTATTGGTTTGACACCTTCACTATTCAAAAAACATATAACAGATCGCTGCTCTAACACGGGGCATGTTGATAGTGGAACAGCCATCTTTTTATTGGCGCTGCTACCTTCTTCCTTGTTTTAGCATCGCACTGTCATTGTCGGTCACTTTATGAAACTCAAGTAACACTACTGCTACAAATTAAGTCAATTATATAACTTTTAGAAATTTTATTGCTCTTTATTTTGATATACCCCTGTACTTTCATCTATATATATATATATATATATATATATATATATATATATATATATATATATATATAAGAATATATATGCTTACAACTACGTTATAAAATGTTATTACAAGATTTATAATTTCTTCAGATTTACTGGATATGTTACACTTACTGTCTTGGATAGTTATCATATAATACGATTAATTCTGGATGTACACTATAGTGTATTTGCTCGAAGATTTTTAAACAATACCCGATATTCGATTAAAAATAAGAGTAATACTGCATCATGATATGGACCATCATTTGAAGATTTATTTTTATTATACATATAAGTTATGGAGAATGCATTTATTTACGACAATAGAATATATATCTAGAAACTTGAAAAAAAATATTCGAAAACTAGTCTTTACAAATGTAAAACTGCATTCATTTCAATGGGAATTATCCAGAAAATTTAATAAAATAAGCAAAATAAGATATTGATTTATTGCATTATCTCTTAACTTCGAAAGAGAATGCCTTTTCTTGTAATGAATTCATTTCACTAATGAAAATAATTAAGCTGCGGTGGTTTGAGGACGAATATGTTACATGTATTTTGTTACTAACATATAGTCGCAAAATAACAACAAACTATCTTTCAAATCATATGCTAACACAATTTTGAACCATTATACCTTTATGTATTGAAAACAATGATAATGTATCTCCAAAGCCATTGTTTGTATTTTTACATTTATGTGTAAAATGGCTTTGAAAACAATGGTTTTGTGGATACATTTTGTACGAGTATATTATGTAAGCAGATGATGCAACCAAAATAGTTATTAGGAAGAGAGTTCTGTAATAGATTCGTTTGCTAATAAATTTAAACGCAGGACATTTATATTTTCTAAACTAACAACGTGTTCAGGACGACTGAATTTTGAACATTTTGATATCAGTAAAGGCCTAACAGCTTCTGACAGAAATTTCATAAACGTGAGGTACATATTGCTTTGTATTTTAAACTAGGCATTTATGTAATTGTAAACTGAAATGTGCAAATTATGTGAAGCGAGACAAAAACTCATTCATAATGCCTATGTATACATTAATTTATTACATAAAAGGTTTACCATTCTTTGAAAAATCCATGCATACAAAGAAAGACATTATACCATAAAAGTTTTAATTTGATTTTCAAAAGGATATGTATAATTAAATATCGATTATCTTGTTTCTATGTTTCTATGTGTCTTGAAAACTACAAGATTTGTTTGTGTGTGACTTGTATTCCTTAACTTAGAGGCTAAAAACATTGGTAAAAACACTTTTACAGTAAACAGTTGATAGGTTCGGACATAATTTCTTGAAACACTAAAAGCGCATAGAATCTAGTTCAAATTAATTTAAAATATATTATATCAAGACAATTTACCGGTGGCTACTTGATGAAAATCCATAACAAAATTAAACACAATAACTCAGTTATGTGATTTTCATAAAATATCTATTAAAAAATAGTAACAATTGTTTCGTCAACACTGTGGCTTCTTCAGAGCCAAAGAAAAATTTAACACAAACGGAATATATTTTAGTGAACTAAACCATTTTCAGGGTGGGATTGATATACAATTACAAGGAAATTAGTTTAACAGTGGAGAATTATTCAAATCTACTTAGCCATTTAATAATTTATTACATTTTTTATGTTCGCTTATTTCTACAGTTTTAAGTAATAACTTTCTCATTATTTTCTGCATGTAAAATTGTGAACCTTAAATTAAAAGAATAATTACAAGTATTTAAATGTACTGCATAGTTGGAATCATTTTTGTTATAATTAAAGCTTCTTTTATGTTTTGATATCCTTGTTCTTCCTAGATCTTCCAGTTTGACCGATATACCATGTATCTTAGAGTAATCACGACAAGAAAGCTTATAGACTCCCGATTTGTTGGATTGTATTGTTAGTTTGAGAAGAAATACCTACATAATGTTTCTTAAGTAACTAACTTATTTGTTTAAATTATGAGTCTGTATAACTTAACAAATCATGCTTGTTTGGTTTTTGTATAGTTGTATGTATATTATGTATATATCATTCGTAGGGTCCTTTTATGTTATTTATCTAGCAAGCTATCAATTAAATCGCTCTTATAACCATTATTAGGCGTGCTTTGTTTTATGATATTTAATTGTTTCTGAAAATTACAAGTGGCAAGGGGAATGGTTAACAATCTTTGTATCATACTATTATATGCTGCTATTTTTTGATTAAACGGGTGACAGGAAGAATTATGTGTGATAGTATCTGTGATAAATTGCATATTCTAAATGACATTATTTTTAGAAACTTCTAAATCTAGAAAGTTTAAAGTATTATTAACTTCTATTTCAATTGTTTCATATTCGAGCGTAAACCGCTAATAAAAGTGAGAAAACTTTTCAGTTCTCTTTTAGTACATATAAAATAAGCGAATATATCATCTACATATCTGTATTAACATTGGAAATTCGTCAAAAACGGGTAATTATGGATTTTAGTTTCCAAATAATGCCTAAAAATCTCTGCTAAAAGCGAACTAATTGAGTTACCCTTAATTAGACCTTTATTTATAGAAAAACAAATATTATTATTAAATTGAAAATAATTTTGATAGCGGCAAACTGATAATGTGTTTGACATTTTTTGTTTAATTACAGGCTCTACTTTATTTATAAACGAAAGATCATCAGTAATATTAATAACATCTTTAGGCGGAATGCTAGGAAATAAATTTTGGACGTTAAAAAATTTAATGTACTCTTGCTATTTAATTTAAGGTTTTTTATTTTTTGCACTAATTGTAGGGAATTTTTTTTACTGTAGGTGGGAGTAAAATTATAGGAATTAGTAATTATGTCGTACAGAAATGAAATTTTAAGTGACGGGACTGTACAAATTATTATTAGGTGCGCATCTAAGTTCTCGCTGTTTTTTTGGTGAAAATGCAACTTTATTGTGAAAAAATGTTTACAAATGAATCTTTCAAAATATTGCCCATCGCTAGCGATAACTTTTTCCCATCTTTCTGGCAGAGCTCGAATACCGTCACAGTAGAAGTGTTCGTCTTTTGAGGCTATCCACGAATCAATCCATTTTGAGATGTCTTCATATGAGCGGAACTGCTGATTAGCCAGACCATGTGCCATCGAACGGAATAGGTAATAATCGGACGGCGCAATATCTAGGGAATATGGCGGGTGGGGTAGGACCTCCCATTTGAGCGTTTCTAAGTAGGTTTTAACGGGTTTGGCAACGTGAGGCTGAGCGTTGTCATGCTGTAGAATCACTTTTTCGTGCCTCTGCTCGTATTGTGGCCGCTTTTCGCGCAGTGCTCGGCTCAATCGCATCAGTTGAGTTCGATATCGTTCCCCAGTGATAGTTTCTTTTGGTTTCAACAGCTCATAATAAATAACACCGCCTTGGTCCCACCAAATACACAGCAAAACCTTCGCAGCGTGAATATTCGGTCGAACCGACGACGTAGAAGCATGACCGGGCAGTCCCCATGATTTTGTTCTCTTAGGGTTGCTGTAATGAATCCATTTTTCATCACCCGTAACGATGCGATGAAGAAACCCCTTTTTTTTGCCGCTGAAGCAGTTGATCACAGGCGAAAAAACGACGCTCAACGTCTCTTGGCTTCAAATCATAAGGAACCCAAGTTCCTTGTTTTTGAATCATTCCCAACGCAGCGAGAACTTAGTTGCGCACCTAATATTTTGATTAACGAGTACAATTTCAGAAGTTGTGGATTTATTATTATAAGTTTGTATTTATTTTCTGGTAAAAGGATGTCAGCGGAATTGATAATTAATTCTTTAATTTATTTTTGTAATTATCTGGGTTCAAGAAATTCAGTCTTTTTAGGTATTCTCTATTGATAGCTATTACTGACTTATGTCTATCTGCTCTAATGAAAATTATGTCATTTGTAAGACTTTTATGTTTTGATTCTTTAGCTAATGATAGATAATTATGGCGTGGTTGAAGACTATATTGATTTGATTTAATGGTATTAGAAATTCCATTTTTGTCGATACAGCATCAAGCTTATTCTTCCAAGAGATTTCTTTTTCAACTGTTACCGTGTTTAGGTTCTTAATATTACTAATAGGTTGTTTATTGAAATTAAAATCTTTATTTAATAATCTGGATTCATTTCCGGAAAATAGAATGTCAGTAAGATTAATAAATTTATCACAATACACATGATTTAAAAACTTAAATTGTAACAAAGTAATTTAATTAATTTGTCTAATTTCCTTCTTTGTTTATTAAATATATTGTAATATCCCTTTTAAAATAAAACTAAATTTAGAACAAGATGTATATTTACATTTCCATATAAGTATAATTTTAATTTTGTTTTATAGCATTAGTTATGTATATATAGGCATACAGTGTGCTTCAGTGTTTTAACTTCAATCACACATCACGTATATTATCTGCTATATTACTCATAACAATATACTCTACATACCTGGTAATTATAAAATACACAGTGATATGTATACAACGAGTAGCGTAATCCGTATGCGCCGTGCTTCTGAGCAAAGTGTTCATAACTTTCAAATAAAATATTGAATATTTCTCAGATAGTTCTCAAACAGGTTCGAGAATTGGAGTTGTTATTGCTCTGGGATAGATCCCAACCCGAATATTATACAAATGACAAAATAAACTTGATAATAATATAATAATCACATGAAGGTTTATTTAACACATATAGCTTATCTACAATACTAATGAACACTATGCATATTCGAAAATAATGGTGGATAAAATTTCGTATTGTTCATTATATGAGGTCTGATCAAAAAATAACCGTTATTTTCAATTTTTTCAAAAAGTATTTATTTATTCATCAATAACTATCTTGTCCCCTTCAAAGTAATCCCCCTTAGATATAATACACTTATGCCAGCGTTTTTTCCAATCCTCGAAACACTTCTGAAACGCGCTTTTTGGTATCGCCAACAGCTCCTGTTTCGATTTTTCTTTTATCTACTCAATCGCAGCAAAACGCTTTCCTTTCATCGGTGTCTTCAGTTTTGGGAAGTGGAAAAAGTCGCAGGGAGCCAAATCCGGTGAATACGGTGGTTGAGGTATGATAACGGTTTTGTTTTTGGCCAAACACTCACGCACAAGCATCGATGTGTGAACTGGTGCGTTATCATGGTGCAAAATCCATGATTATTTTTTCCACAATTCTGTACGTTTCTGACGAATTGCTTCGCGCAAACGGCGCATAACTTCAAGGTAGTATTCCTTATTGACTGTACGACCTTGTGGCAAGCATTCATGATGCACCACGCCATTGCAGTCGAAGAAAACAGTGAGCAAAACCTTCACATTTGACCGAACTTGACGTGTCTTCCTTAAATCGGTTATACCACAATTGAACTTGTGTTCTACTCATAGTAGACTCGCCAAACGCCACAGTCAACATTTCAAATGTCCTTGCGCATTTAATTTCATTTTTTACACAAAACTTAATACAGTTTCTTTGATCCATTTTTTCGAATAGTAAAAATCGAAGAACACACCAAAACACGACTAACCTTTTTATCTGTCAAAAACAAACTGACAATCCAAAATGGCTGATATTACCAACATATATAACAGACATATGTACCAACATAACAGAAAAAAATGCGAAAATCGAACATACGTAACTCACGAAATTTGAAAATAACGGTTATTTTTTGATCAGACCTCGTATTGCTATGTTACTTGAGTAAAATTAAGGTACGTTTCTATGTGAAGTAGTGTACTAAATCTACTTTACGACAAATATACTCCTTTCAGCACTATATAAAACAAGAGATTTTTTTTGAAAATGAATTAACTAGGCCTAGCATCCAGTAACTCGTAGCATTCAAATAAATGAAGTAACTAATTTAAAATAATAAACTACATGCAATCTGCTTCTGGGTTTCCGGGCTGGAACCGCGTCACTAGTATATCTGCCGACGTTTCGTACCCATTTGTATGGGACATCTTCAGGTCTGAACTACTGCCCTGAAACTGGGTACGAAACGTCGGCAGATATACTAGTGACGCGGTTCCAGCCCGGAAACCCAGAAGCAGGTAGATAGTCTACGTACCAAATTAATAAACTACAATTAAAATAAAACATTATTGAACAAATGTGTACATAGATAATTTAATGTTATATACATGCAACTAATGTCAAATATCAGAACAATTACTATATTACATAGAGTACTGTTGTGATTATATTACACAAATTCCAAAAAAATGCTAAAACTCAATAACGCAATTTATAAAAAAAATAAAAATTTTATTTTAAAATATCGAAATATTATACAATCTTCGGGTTATAATTTCAAATTAATAGTTAATCGCCAATTTTAAAACAATTTAATTTAAGCTAGTAATAAGCATTATTAATCATAATAATGTCAATCATCTATGTACCTCCTACTAGTCATCCTAGCTTCATGTGCAACAAATAAAGATCAATTTAATTTAATTCAAAATAGAATATATAAATTTGAAAATTAATTTCTATTTCTTAAAGTAACGTTTAAAAATATAAACCTAAAAACAATCACGCTTCTGGCCTCATCACTTGGTGTGCGTAAGTTTAAATATTGTTAATTTCAAAAATATTTATTTAAAAGGGAAATAATCAATTAAGAAATCAAATATGTATTTAAATACAGAAGAAACTTAGAAACGTATTCCAATAATATTATCTTTAGCAAACAAAAATTGGCTCGAATTCCTTTTTAAACATGCGTTCTAACATATTAATAAAAAGAAAAAGCTAATTTATCTTTTTTTTTATAGTAAGTAAATTCTACCTTCATTTTAAAGGAGGTTTGATTAATTTTCAACGAAGCATATTCGGCTTCTAACCGATCATAGTCGAATGATTCACCCACACACACTTCTCTCAGCGGCCTTGCACTTTCTTCGATGGTGTAGTGTGTAAAAATTCAATCTCATCTATTTTTTACCAAATTACTTAAAACAATCATTAGATTCATATTAATAAAACTTTGCAGAACATGTGTTTTCGCTTTCAGTCAGAAGTTCAATTAATTTTTAAAATTTTTAATGTCATTATATGTTTTAAGCAACCAATATATGTGGAAATTATAATGTTACCTTTCAATGGTAAAATAATAGATTTCTTTTATCGATTTTACATGTAATAGTTGTGAAAGGAAAATTTGTTTTGTTTTGGTTGTTTTATTTATTTGATATAAACCAATGCTACCACATATTACATGTCACATGTTTTTCTATATATTATTTGTCTCTTTAGTTCTTACATAAGTATATATCATATGTAACTATGACGCCCAAATTTAAAATTAACAGAATAAACATCAACATATATATATCTTTAATATATATTTGACTATTTCCAGAACAAAAATGTACATTTTGTGTACATAAATATTTAGCCTTTGAGAACTTATATATATATATATATATATATATATATATATATAGTGCGTTTTTAAAATTTCATAAAATTTGACATCTCATGTACACTGCATGCTATTGTATTACCGATAGTCATAATAATTATATAATTAATATCTAAAATACACAGCAGTATGTATTATAGAATTAAAAGCATGTCGTTTGAAGAATTACTTGCTCGAGAGATAGATACGATTATGTATTATATACGATTCAATATCTTTTGAATCCCCCTAGATAATAAGTACGAAAAAGAATAAAGAGAAACATAACATTGTAATATTATATATGTTCATCTGCAAATTATATTATTCTCATTTCGTTAGTATAATGTGTAAGTTTTGTGAGTCAATTAAAAATATTCTACATTTAAAAAGGTTTTGTTAAAATTATACTTCATACTGATGTTCGTATTATATTATATAAATTTCATATATGAAAGTATAGACGTAAAATGAAATTTTAAATGATGAATATAATGTCCCTTGTCCTTTTCAACAATTGAAGAGAACGTAAAAGATATTATTTACTAGTACATTCATATTTACAAAATATCAACTCATTTACATATACATTTGCCTTCAATACTATTCACTGATTCGGGTACCATTGAAATACATTCATCCGTGTTCCTTTTGTGTTACGCGAACATACATGTATGTTTTGTATGTGTCATGAAATATCTGCTCGAATTTAAAATTTAATTAAACGTTTACGAAATATTCATCTCCGTACCTACACAATTTAATTTCCATTTAAATTTTAGATTATTTATCTTTTTTATTCTTTATTTTTTTATTCATCTTTTTGATGTTTTGGTTATTTTAGTCGTCATATTAAATGAACAGAATAAAACGGACAGTAGTTTTCAAGGGAATATCTCATTTTGATTAGTATTGGAAAATTTGGACATAAACTTTATATCGATTGGTTTAAGGAACATCGTTTAACATATGGCTTGGTGCGAATACTATAATCGCATCAATATCATTGCATGGTAAAAAGTTTGTGAAAGATTTTAGCTCTTTCGTCCCTTAATATTAAAAAGTGTTTGATTTACCGTACCGTAGTTTGTTTTCGATACTGGCCCTTATTACAGTCATCCGCACTCGGCACATGTATTAGATTACTCCAAATCCACTGTATAGAAAACAATATTTTTTCATGAAATGAAACGTATTACTTAGAATCACTCTCCTACAATTGGAGAAGATTTCGGCATGCATATGATCTTATATTACGTTGCGTACATGATTGTTTTTACAACTATTTTCGGATATCTCGTTTGAAATTTATTCTTCAAGGATTAATAGCCAGGGAAATTTATTATAGCCGAATCCTACCGTAGGTAATCAACATTGCTCACTATTAAACACTTTCTTCGATTCATTTGAATATTTTTACACACCCGAAGCGATCCTTCAAAAATTACATTAGAACGAAAATCGCTTTTATTAATGTTTTTTGATAGATAATGAATATGACTCAATATTATGCGTTCACTGCATCAAAATGTTTTTGACGGCTTAAAAATTTCCAAACAAAAATACTAATAATTTTTGTATAGAGGCGTGTAGTTTGATTGATAGTGACTTAAGTGGCGAAGTTAAAAGAAAAAGCGAGTGATCGTGAGGTATTAAAAACTATAGTAACAGTGCAGGCATGTTATAGGACAAGTGAGTAGTTGTGAACAAAGCCTTTATGATTTCATTTGGATATATTTTAAGAGAGTTGGGCACGAGCGACTATCGTTTTTCAAAAAACTAGTTCACAAACCCTGGAACTGGTCAAGGTCTTCTAGAAACACAACACATAGTAGGTAAGTAAGTTATGACTTGAAATGTCACGCTATTTATTCAACTGATCAAATTTTTTGGCTTCACATAATAAAAGTGTCCTAATTACATTTGTATTATCGTCTACTGGTTAAGTTTAACATTAAAAGAATATCTCTTATAAAATAGTAAGTTAATAATAAATTCTGACTTACGTTTGAGTATCTAACATACGAACACACGCGATATCATAAAAATTGCTATTCTGCAGCAGTAGAAAGAGTAAATTGAGAATACCAGTTAACATAATTTTGGATATTAATATTTCGAATTCAAATTTAATTTAAAAAGGATTTACCAATATATTTTTTAAAGTATTTTACCCTAAGATGATCAAGTCTAATTCATCACTTTCTTTAATTGTTTCTTCAAACTGCTATTGTTTTTTAGTTTTATTATTCTAGATTGTACTACAGAATTATATTAGATCTTGGCAGATATTTTTAACTAATCTATTACTACATCTCTTTTTCGCGATTTTTGGAATTTTTGGACTCTTGCAAAAATATTTGAAAAACTCTTGTATATATTACACTGTTAAAATGTCAATATCCATATACCAAAGTAGGTCTTTAGTGAACGCTTAGATCATAGACCACACCTAGACAGATTCTGCAAAAGTTTTAGATGCGATAGGCCATTACATTTTGGGGTTCAAGTGGTTTTCATTCAGATTTTCTTCAGTAATGCCTAGTTCCAGAGAGTGCTAATTCTTGACCATTGTTATTATTTTCTCTCTCTCTCTCTCTCTATATATATATATATACTACTGTGGCAAAAAATAGTAAGACTTTTTAATTTAAATTTCGCGCGAAAACCCATTCGTCGAAATATTTTTTTTCTAGATTGCTATGACTGTCAGTGATATCTGTGCCAAATGTCACATCAAAGTAATCATTAGTGTTTAGTATACGCTTGTCTTTCTGAAGTACAAAAAGTGCATTCGGCGATTTTTAGAATGAGTGAAATTATTCAACAAAGAAGTTCCATTAAATTTTGTGTACGGAATCAAATTTCTGCTGCCGAAACGTTCAGAATGTTGCAAAAGGCCTTCGGTGATAATTGTTTGTCGCGAGCAAGTGTTTTTTGATTGATAAAAATTATTCAAAGAGGGTCGAGAATGCGTTGATGACGAACCACGTCCAGGACGGCCATCAAGATCAACTGATGATCAACACGTCAATAGAATCAAGGAATTGGTGCTTGAGAATCGACGATTAACAGTCAGAGACCTTACTGGCATCGTTGGAATATCGGAAGGATCAGCGAAAACCATTTTGAAAGATCATTTGGGCCTAAGAAAAGTGAAAGCACGATTTGTTCCAAAATCACTCAATTTTTTCGAAAAACAGCGTCAACAATGCTTTCCGACTATCAAGGCAAAATGGAAAGCATCATAACTGGAGATGAAACTTGGATCTACGCTTATGACCTGGAAACAGACGATCAATCGGGCGAATATCGTATCAAAGGTGAGCCGAATCCCAAAAAACCACGTCACAGCAAGTCAAACATCAAGGTTATGTTGACAGTTTTCTTCGATTATCGAGGTATGGTGCACTGCGAATTCCTTCCGACCGGCCAAACTGTCCACAAAGAATACTACTCCGTGTGACTTCTGGCTATTCAGCAAACACAAACGACCGCTCTGGGGAAACCGTTTTGAGTCAATTGAAGACATTAAACGTGAATCGCTACGCGCATTGAAGGCTATTCCTGAAATTGACTTTAACAACTGTTTCGAGAATTGGAAGAAACGTTGGCACAAGTGTATTGGGGCCAGGGAGGATTGCTTTGAGGTGGACGAAATAGATTTGGAAGAATAAATTAAGAATTTAATAATTATAAACAAAGTCTTACTATTTTTTGCCCACTGTAGTATATATATATATACCTCTATCCAATTGCAGAGATTTAGTTTATGTTTATCTTTTAAATTACCATGAATTCGTATAAATTTTGAGGTAGTGAACAACTGCTACAACAATAACAACACATTTCGTTATCGGTTTGGACTCTCAAAAATCGAAACAATTGCTACCAGCTAACCAGATGATTTACCTTGCCTCCCAAGCTCAAATTTTTTGAGGATGTAACAGAGACTCGATATAAAGATGTAGACCATACATATATATTTTGTGAGTTCACAAGTTCACATAATCCGAAACATGAAATTCTGCTTTATCTGAGAAAAATGTTCTTGATAGAAACATTGTTGTTGTCCAAAGTATTCATAAACAATTCACAATAATGGAGTCTTTGAAGTGGATCAATTGGCAAAAGTTATTGAATAGCATTATTCACTACGACCAGAGATGCAGTTCCTTTTTCACAACAGTATGACAAATTCAAACAGAAAGTTGACTTTGTTGTGCTAAAGAACGGATTGGAGTTTTTAGTTCATCATGTGTCTTATATTTTCAACTGTTTCTTTTGTGAATTTTGTAGGTCATCCACTGCCTTATTTTCTACCAGTTATGAATATTTCGCGAAATAGATTTACACAAAGATTTAAAGTTCTACAAAATTATCATATTCAACAGTAGCTTTTGAAAATTCAATTGGATATTCTCCTAAATATTCTTTAATTGAATAAGGCTATATCCCATCAATCTTATGACCCCCTAAAACAAAATTCGATAATTAAAATTTTATGTATTTCGTCAAAAGCCATCGCTATAATTTTAATTTTTGCACGCAATAATAATTCAATTATGAAAAGAACTTATTTCAACTTTCACTTAAAAAATAAAGAATGAAACACATAAACACTTGATCACACAATTACCTTAATACGACTGACATTAGATACAAGTGACATTTCACAGATTTATATAAATAAAGATTCGACATGCCATTTGGCGTAAGAGAAATATTGGCTCACTAAAGGTTTTCAACTGTTAATGTAGTCCTGGAGTAGAATATCTGTTGGACAATAATTTTTATTACTATTATTAGCAAATCTAAAATAACCGCCTTCAAAAATAAAATTTTTTACTGAAATATAAAATCAAAAATATTGCAGAGAAGTCGCATTCCAAAAAGAGTCTAATTATAGATGTTAATATACATATTCACGAAAGATCATATTATATTTAATGAAATCAATTTAAAACTAAATTAGTTCATGAAATATATTTTAAAAAGAAATCGTACACCGGTATTTGGTATAAATATTTTGTTAATCGTCTGTGAAAATATTGATCTTTATATACGGTATTGACAAGCGTCTACCATATGAACCCCAACAGAGATACTTTAAATGCCTCTCCTCTACACGATAATGTTTATTGTACAGGACTATATCCGTTTCATTGTCTATATATAGACAATAATAATATGTGTATATATACACACCTAGTAAGTAGTACAGAGGAACAATAAAAACCTTGCGTGGATTCAAAATCTACCCGCATTAGATTTAAATGGATCACATAAAAATTGATGCAAAGTTAAATGATCGCTAGTGACATCATTTATACTTGTTTAATGGTAATCCGTTATAGGTGAATGCGTGTATTGCCAATGCATTTCAAAAGATAAAATAGTTCTTTTTCATAGTCACATTTACACTGACGATAAAGCGAATTCTAAAAATTTATACATTGAAAACTGTTGTTTGCCATTATTTCATGTTTAACAAGGCAAAAATTGCGAATAGAAGAGGTGTTATTGTCTAGAAAAGCAGCTTATATCTAAATTTAACTTTGAATACGTTGGAAGATACAACATTGGCTTTTCTGGGATATAGATGTTTATTACTATTACGTATTCTTTCTTGCTGCTTGTGTTATTATTTTCCTTTTTACCACAAAAAATAATTGGTCGATTGAGTTTACATTTTGGAAAAAAAAAAATTTTTACTTGTCATCTATATTTATCGCACGGCCACTTTTTTAATAGAGCTTTGACAATGAAGCAAAAAATTAGAACACAATAATCACAATTTTATTTAGAATCAGGCTTTTCCTTGCACATGATTTGAGCCAATAAACATCTATATACAGACTTGTTCATTCTAGAATTAGATATGCGCTGTCCACAAGTGGAAAGAGTGCAGTTAGGTTAAAGCGCGCGAGAATGGAGGATAGAATATCTCTCACTGGCAGTTTCGTTTTCTCCCACTTTTGTATTGCAAACAACTTCCCCTACTTTCTCGCGTGTTACGCGTGAGAATGTCTGAAATCAGTCTTCACCAGCGACATGATGTGTGTAGGTCGGGGCTGTAAATCATTATGCATTGACAATACGTACCTACATTTTTGAATTGTATAAATTATTTGATGCATTTTATTTGAATCTTTTAATAAAATGCAACATGGCTATTTTCTAATTCTAAAATGAACAAGTCTGTATACAGACTTGTTGTTCTAGAATTAGATATGCGCTGTCCACAAGTGGAAAGAGTGCAGTTAGGTTAAAGCGCCCGAGAAAGGAGGATAGAATATCTCTCACCACACCACAGTTCGTGTGTGCGTGCGCTGCTACGATAAACCTCCCCTACTGATAATCAAAATAAGTCATTCTTGTTAAAGCCGTTGCGGTGTACTAAGCATTTATTATTTTACTTTTAAAAATGACTTATACACACGAAGAACGAATACAAATTATAAAATGGTACTATGGTGGCCATAGCGCACAAGAAATTGTTGGGCGATTTGTTTTTTCGTTTGAAAATAGACCCGTACCGACTGTTCAGACTGTTTTGAATATTGTCCATAGGTTAGAGAGTACGGGATGTTTGAATAGCTGCCAAAACTGTATTCACTTATTTGACGAAGATCAAGCTAGAATTCGTCAGTTACCTGAAGAACGAGAACAGAGGGAAATCGAGGTGTGCAGTATTGTTGAAATCGAACCTTCTTATTCTAGTAAACAAATATCTGAAGTAGTTGACGTAAAACCTCTAACAGTTCGTCGTATTCTACACTAGGATTTTTAAAAGTTTCTTTTAATTTTTTCATTGTTTGAAAATCTTTTTAATTTCTAGAATTTTCTATTTCATTTATTTCAAGAATATTTTATTAGTTTCACGCCAAACGGCAAAACATTTCAAGAAAATAGCCATGTTTGAAAATCTTTTTAATTTTTAGAATTTTCTATTTCATTTATTTCAAGAATATTTTATTAGTTTCACGCCAAACGGCAAAACATTTCAAGAAAATAGCCATGTTTGAAAATCTTTTTAATTTTTAGAATTTTCTATTTCATTTATTTCAAGAATATTTTATTAGTTTCACACCAAACGGCAAAACATTTCAAGAAAATAGCCATGTTGCATTTTATTAAAAGATTCAAATAAAATGCATCAAATAATTTATACAATTCAAAAATGTAGGTACGTATTGTCAATGCATAATGATTTACAGCCCCGACCTACACACATCATGTCGCTGGTGAAGACTGATTTCAGACATTCTCACGCGTAACACGCGAGAAAGTAGGGGAAGTTGTTTGCAATACAAAAGTGGGAGAAAACGAAACTGCCAGTGAGAGATATTCTATCCTCCTTTCTCGCGCGCTTTAACCTAACTGCACTCTTTCAACTTGTGGACAGCGCATATCTAATTCTAGAATGAACAAGTCTGTATACATTATGTGTTAAAGAGTTAACAATATTAAAATTAAAATAGTTTACTTTTATTTAGAATATATATTATGTACACGTATATTATTATTATTAGGGGATATACCCCTAAGAATACGCAACTAATTTCCTGTACAAAATTGTTCGAATGTTTCAGCAAATTAAAAAAGAAAAAGAAAAATTACAAGAATAACGATCATGGTTATTAATAACTGATAACACAAACACAGTTAATAACTAGCATATCTTATATTTTTTTAACATATGTATTTGCGTACTCTTAAGGATGATCTTCCTAAGAATGCTCTGAGGGCACCTTAAGAGAGCGCATCTCATAAAATTTGACATTTCTATTTTTTAAATGAGGTATTAAGCATTTACGCGCATAAGTCATACAGGTACAATCCCTTAGATGATGATTCATGTCATCATTTTTGACATATGTGGCATTGAATCCAATCTTCATTCGGAGGATCTTCAAATACTTCTTCACAAGTCGGACAAAAAAAGTATTTCTTCTATAACTTTTTCGTCGTTTTCATTTCTAATTCTTGTCTTCTTAGAAACCGAAGATTCTTTGTCAGTTCCAAGTTTTTGTCTTTTCACTCTTTATTCTGAGTATCGTCCAATTGATCTTCACTCTTTGAATAAATTGATGACTTAATCATTTGAATCTTTGAACACTCTTCTCTTGGTAGTTCTTATTTCTGTTTTAGTTCTTCCTGCAGATTCATGTTTATGCAATTCTGCGTCTTCCAATTGATGATATTTTTGTCGTTTCTGTTGTCTGTCTATTTTAGGATATGGTCTCATTTCTGTTGGAGTGACCAAAGTTGATGTTTCACTTTCAGTCTTTTCTTTTACTAATTCCGGAAGCTTTCTGCCAGGCCAATGATTAAGAGATTCTTCATAGACCGTAAATTTTAGGTCGGCTATGTTAGTCAGAATGGGTGGATCTAAAACCTGATAAGATCCAGTATTTTTATCAAAAATTTCAAAAACGATATTGTCTAGACTAATTTCACCTTCGCCACGATTGCCTTCCTATTGAATTGCTTCAACCTTCTCTGTATTTTTTTTAGTTTCCTTTTCTGCATTCACGGGAATTTCCACATTAGCTCGACTTCCGCTTCCGCTTACTAAGCAAAGAGCAAAATCTGTATCCTCAAACACCTCAGGGTTATAAAGATAAAAACCGGTTGCAGAAAAAGATCGTGCAGCTTTTTCAATATTGGATACTTTACAATATGCTTGTTTAAATAGTCCTGCCAATTCCACTCATATGACAACTCGTCCTGGATGATTAACTAACCAGCTGTCACATGCTTGATTGTTGGCAGTCTTTAGCGGTCCAAAGTAACCCCTGTCCAGCGGTTGCAATTTATGACTTGAGTGAGGAGGAATGGAGAGGAGATGTATGAAATTCTCTCTGTAATACTTTACAACTGTCCTGAGTCCTATGAGAGACGTGATTGTCAAATATTAATACTACAGGGGTTTCAACAGTTGGTCGAACGTTCTGTTTGAAGTGTTTCATCCATTCTAAGAAGAGACCTCCATTGATAAAGCCAGAATCGGATACTAGTGTTAATGTATTTGACGGGGCATAATTGTATGGATCTTCCTTTTAACGCGTTCGTGGAAAAATAAGCGCAGGGCGAATATATGTTCCACTAGCGCTTACGCTGCATACGGCAGTTATAAGTTGGCCCCTTTCCGCACTGGCAACTTTCCCCACAATACGTTTTCTTTTTTCTGTTAACACTTTTGGCTGTTTGTTTGACACTGTGCTCAGGCCTGTTTCGTTCGCGTCGAAAATATTCAGGCTGTCGAAGGGATATGTTACGACGTGTGTAGAAGTTTCTAGTCCACTTATCACCAGCTAGTTTTTTAGTTTTATTAAAGGGATGTTCCAATTTATTTAATTCGGTATATTCATAAGCAAGCATTTTTAAATCTTTTTTAGTTACGCCATAAAATCGATTATCCATTCCCTTTACATATTCTGTCAGCTGCAATCCGATTTGCTTGGAAAAATACATTTATATCGTCCTAGTGATTGGGGAATAGTACCAGCTTTTAACCTTTTGCGAAGAGTTGATTCTTTAATGTTCATTTCTCGAGCTACAATATTTATCGTTTTGGTTTTCCCTGTGCTATCTCTTGGCGACTGTTTGTCATTATTTCCTCAGTAAAAACAAGTTTTCGGTCTGTTTTTCTAATGTAGTTGCTCATTTTGGTTGGTTCTACAAAATAAACCAACGATAAAATTTATCGGAAAGAAGATATTTTTGATACTTTCAATTTTTGTGTGCGGAAAAGATTTTCAACTTTTCTAAACTCAAATTAGTATCCAAGTATTACTTTTTCCAGCACTAGCAGAAAATTTTTTTAAATCATTAAAACTTTTACGTATCCCTAAAAGTACGCCCAGTACGCACTGCGTGCTCTTGAGCACAATTTAGTGCGCATTCTTAGGCTGAAATGATATTTCATAAATTTAAGGTTAGTTTAATATTTTATTGTCGAAACAGCCCAAACAACATTTAAAATAATGGAAACCCAATATATTTGTGATGTACTGGTATGCGGATACAAATGGAATCGATCAAACTTACCAGATGATTGCTTATTCTGTAGCTCACAAAACTTATAAACCAGTCATACATCACAACCTTGATAACTAGTGCGTCCCTTATAAAATATGTCGTAAACTAGATTCAGAAATCTGTATTACAAACTAATTTTGATAAGTATGAAAATATTCCAGAAATCCTCAATAGATGGCAACAACTAACTAAACTTCAAATTTCACTAAAAATTTACTGCTGCGTACTCTTAGGACCTGATCCCTCTTGGGCTACTTTACCCTATGTGTTTCATGAATATTATTGTTTTATATAATGTATTTTATATAGTAATTATATATTTTTTTTCTTATACACAAATTAATGCACATGTGCTGGTCAGCAGCAACTATTGTCGTCGTGTATACATTGTAAAGCAGGGGACTGAGATCGACCTACCTAACCGGTTGGGTCGTTGTTGCTGCCGGGTTGCTGAGTGACGCTTCCCCAACAGCTGCAAGGTTGGCGGTATCGAACATTTCCACTCTATTGGGGGTGCATGGGTACCTCGATGCGTTGAACGCGAAGCGACGTATTTTGAACTGTGTCGTTGCGTACGTATTTGAACGTATATTTGTGCATACAGAACGATTTGAACTGATTTTCTATTTAGTATTGAACTGTTGTATTTATACTTGTAGAATTATATGCACATGCATCTCCACATAGCGAACACCATTTACGTGTTTTATTTCAATTAAGTAGGACTCTCAAAACAGGGAGTATTATGTTTCAAACTTCTTGAAAGCAAACTCCTAAGTCGTCTGCTAAATCGTTGACATAAACTAGTTAGATGGATTTGTGTTGACTTGACGTTTTGATAAATTTTCCATCTTCTTTGGATGCCTGTCAATCAATTGTGCAAGTTCTTAGCTTTCTAATTTATCATGTTGGAGTCTCGGGATCGAATTTGAGGTCGCTGCCCGAGAAGATTTTACGTTTTCCTTCTAGTTTAAGATAAATGCCGTCAGCCAAACTAATAATTCATAACTTACTAATGTAATTGCCGCTAAGCTACTGAAAGACATGAAGACATTGATGATCACTATTATTATTATCTACTACATCAATACACATTTTTTGAGGATATGAAGGATATGAAGGCATGGGTCACTAGTATTATCCGCTCGCTAACTCAAAAGTGATTTCCATCATTTATTAGTAAGATGTGATGTGGTATTTCATATACATTTGTGAATGTACAGAGATTGCCATGAAGGTGTTAGTTATTGAATTTACTTTCTACTTAATTTGGTTGAATCGCGTTTTTTGATTTCAACTGCTTATAATTCTAGTGACATATTATATCCATTCGAATACAATGTTTTAGCTATACCCTACTCTGTTGATAATATAAACTGAGTTAGTTACGTTAGGGGCCAAAATTCATAGTGGAGAATTTTGGCCCCCAAAAGGTACTCATTCCTGTGCGCACATATTCTTTTATTTGTTTGGCCAAAGTTGATGACAATCCCAATTCAGGATTTCATATATTCTCTAGTCTTTTGAAGGTATTTGACCTTAGGGACTCTTTCACGTCTGGTCAAGTTATTTGTGCGTGGTGAAAATAATGTCTAGCCCATATCATCGAAGCAATCTATTAGTTTGTGTGTGCTAATTTTATCATGTGATAGAAAGGCTTTATTGTGAGTTTATCAAATATTTTTCTTTCTATACTTTTGCAAAATCTTCAAGGTCAGCTTAGGATTAGCTTGTACAGGTTATATCGGAATAGATTTTTTGTAACTTGCTTGCATGCCAGACGACTTTCTAACCGTTACGTTTAGTTTAGAGTCTGAAAAATACAGTCTTTCTAGAGTTTAAAGCTAATCTGTTATAAAATAAAGTATAAATAGCAAAAGCAGTAGTACCAATTCTGAGTGGGTATTCCCGTTTGAATTATACGAGTATATTTAATCTATATTATTAAGGGCTAAAGTTTATTTAATATACTTTCATCTACTAAGCGTATAGGTTACGCTAATAGTGCTAAGAATATCCAGTTCGTTAATTATACCTTAAATTTTTTTCAATGTAAACTCTAAATTTAACTAAATCTACGTTTCGGAGGATTATTAATTTAAGTTTCCCAATATATTTACGTATTGTGGCTTAATAATTCAAAGCATAGCAAAAACCATTAAAACATCAACGTGAAAGGATTACCCTTCATTACTGCCTGCACGTTTCGCACAAACTTTGCTCATTTTCTCCCCACAAGGACGTCAACGATAATAACATGAAAGTAAACGTGGCTAATACCTATGGTTAAAGATGCGGATGAAACGAAAAGGGAAGGTTTGAAAAGGAATTCCACGAGATGCCGCCACGCTTCGTATTATTAAACGCGTTATTAAATTTTCCACAAGATCGCACCATTGCAAGCTTCATTACATGCCAATCCTTATGCGATAATTAGGTAATGATGGTACTAGATATTTTAATGATGTCTTCAATAATTACTGTACTGGTTTTTTAACAGATGTTACTAAGTAGCACAATACTGATATAAACAAAAGAAAACCGAATAATTACAAAATTTTCAATTTTAAATTTGCAATTTATGAATAACTGGAATAATAATATTTAAAATGAATGGAAATTGTATATGACTAGAAGGTTTGGCAAATTAAGAATTCTTAGGAGAAAAAAATCCCAAAACTACATGATTTTAAATAAGAACCTAGTCCTGGTAAAAAAATGCATTAATAAAAGTAATAACTATCGACAAATATATAATACGTAAGAAACTTCGCGCGAGAGATGAAATAAAAATATTCATGCAAGAGAAGAATGCTAAATGATTAAAGAAATATTGACACTATTTGCTTATAATGACGTCGATATTTTTACAAAATTCAGTCTGGATGTTTAGAGAAGCGTGACTTGAAATTAAACAAATGAGTTGCGATATTAAATTTTTTTATTATTTTTAAACCTATTTCTGCTTAATATCAACACACTTAAACCAACGATGCTGAAGTGCTACTATACCATTTTCGTAATGATTTTTCTTCAAAATATAACTCCGTTCTTGCAATAAGTTCTTTATTCGATAGAAAGTTCTTTCCAACAAGAACAAGTTAAGATTAGGGAATGAGTGTAAATCATCTTGGAATAGATCTAACGAATAGAGTAACCAAGGCGCAACCTAAAATCAAATTTGATACAAATTCTCGAAAAACTCGACTGGTGTGACACGAATTATTCCTAATCGTTTTTCAGAAATGGTTTCCTTCAATTTATTTAGTAGAGCGGCATAATACACTGTTCTCTACCATTGACTACCATTGAAGAGGTAAGGTAATGATTTTATTAGTATTCGGGGACATAGTGGTAGAGCCAGGTTTCATCGACCCTAAAAAATTTTCAAAAATAATCACCCTCGATCTTGTTAAAATATTTCAAATTACTGCTCGACACTTGCATTCTTCCACGTTTTTGATCACAAATCGAGATTCGTGGCACACAAATTGTCAGTAGTTTGAACGTGCCCAGTTTTATTTATAAAATGTAATGCACTTAGTTAGCTGATATAATGTACTTAATATCTCTTTGATGTCATTATTTCTATTGATCATTTCCGCAGTTTTTCATGTTCTTAATCGTACCGCCTAAATTACGCATTTTGTTACATTTCAGCCAAAATTTCAAACGCGTTCAGTTTGCCAAAAAATATATATTGAAATGCGTCACGAATTGCGAGTTTATGCATTTTAATTTAGAATTTCAATTTAGACACTTTATTCACCCTATGTAATTTTCAAATTAATTATCAGAAACCAACATAACCGCACCTGTTGCTATAAAAATTGGAATTGGAATATGGTGTAGCTGAATCTCTCTTCACTCCAAATCATATTTTAACGATTTCTGTAAAAAGTGAAAATTATATAGCAGAAATCTAAAGTAAAACAAAATTATATATGATTATAAATAGGTATGAATTTATTGAAATATATTTCATATTTAATTTATTTTATTTATTTGGACGCTTATCGTCAAGCGTCAAAATTAAATTTATATCAAATTCTGGACAAATATTTAAGCATTTTCTGCACCAAAATCAAGCATTTTTGTTTACTTTTACTCTTTTCAAAATCTTTTTTAGAATATGGTATATTAGCAATTTAACCACTGATTGAATTTGTACAGATATTTATAAATTTTCTTTACTAAAATCATGAGTTGAAGAGCTCTTTTGCAGTGTATACAAAATATAGATCTTAGTTATATTCGTTGCTAAAATGCGAAAACATCAATTTCTTTGACACACATTCTTTTGTAACACAATAGAAGATTCTACGACCCAACGAATATCCGTAATTCGATCAACACAATTATAATTATGATAACAATTCGAAATAACGAAATAACCACCACCATATGGGCGCACAAGATACTACAAAACTTGCAGTAAATATCGTTTTACAATAAATAATAAAACCCTACAATATCACTCGCATACAATTCGAACTCAAACATATGTGGGTTAAATTAAAAATTTCCTAGCGTTCAGCTAAGGAAGTGCGCGAAAATGTACGTCATAATAATATTTATTTAAATTGCCCAACAAAAATCCTAAACCAGCCATTATGAGTATGTAATATATTGAATAAGCACATACATACATAGATATGCTGTATATAAACAGAGTACCTATGTATATTAATGAATACGAAATAAGTGTAAAGAAGAAAATATCAAATCCATCTGAAAAAGTTAAAGTTAAATTTTTCCTGTTAATAAAATGTAGTAAAGATGCTTTTAAGAGTAAATTAGTTTTAGGTCTAAGAATTGTTTCAGATAGTCTTGCTGATAAGTATGAAAATTAACCCAAGAATATCTTCTTTCTTTCAATGATTCAAACCCATTTCATTCTAGTAGTAGAACATAATCCAATCAAGAGCAGAAATCTCAGATATTTACGTTCCATTTCATTAATTTGAATATTACGAGTGATGTTTTCCAAGTAAGTACCCTTTTGATATAAAAAGAATACAAAAGCAATTTTTTTACCAATTTCATTTTTAAAAGAAAGTATGCATCTTAATTTACTTTTCAACATAATTACTACCAATATTAAGGCACTTATCGTATTATACAACCAGCTTGCGTATTCCATCCTCATAAAAATTTGCCATCTGATTTGCCAACCATTGCAGCACGGTTGTTTCTACGTCATTATCATTGTCGTGGCATCGATCGCTTAGATAGTCATAGTTACTCGGCTATACCAAGGGTGATCAAGTTGTCCACAGTCATATGACGCAATGAGATCTTGGATCGACGAGTTACGTATAGACGGGCATTTCTATGAAGCAAAACAATGCCGTTACTGAACATACAACGCTCTTAGTTTTGGATTACACGACGTGGTATAGTTAAAGTGTCACAATATGCCTAGAAATTTATTTCACCACGAGGAAAAAAATCCAGAAGCAATACCCCCTGCTTATCCCAAAATACAGTGCACATGATTATGCGTGCTGAAATTGTCTACTTGAACTTCACTTTCTTCAGCGATATTGAAAGTCTTTTTTCTATGGATTGTTGTTTTTATTCTGGTGGTTCATGTGATACCATTACATATTATGGCTTCGTGATTAGTTTCGTAAATCTCATTTGGAATTTTCAATAACCAACGCAAGCACAACTTCCGATAATTTAAGCGTTCTATCACAATTTCATAAAGAATACTCTTTGAAATTTGGACAAACAATGGCAAAAAAGTAAAGCATTTGTTTTCTCGAATCTGTATAAGCTTTCTGCATTAAGTTTTCGGTAAAAATCTCATAATGAACATTAGTACGGCCATCTTTAAATTCTCTAACCCAATTCATACCATTGTATCATTCATTTTCGCCATACACTTCACTAATCTGTCGATGAATTTCTACCGTTTTCACACCTTTTAATACAGAAGAAGAATCACAGCGCGTATTTTACAATCGGTGGGATTTTTAATTGTTCGAGACATTTTAAATACGCGCAAACAATCGTGAACTATTTTCGTATCGACCTTAATTAACAGATATAGGTACTCAGCAAAACAACGACCACAGAGCCGCATCGGCCATATTTAAAAACGGCACTTACTAAAAAATGCGCCACGTATACAGACATTCCTTCTTGCTAATAACTGGCGCATAGAAGAGAACTGTAAACGATGCTGTCCTGACAAGATCGTTTATTAACTCTTTCAGCCACGCTTTCTTATATATTACTTCAGAATAAAAACAATTGCATTTTTAAGTTAATTAGCGTTTATTTATTATAAAAAACATAAAATAAGAAAAAACCGTTTGGGCTTTTACAAATTAGGGTGGTTAGTATACTAACCACCGTGGCTGTTTGCGTAACAAATTATTAAGAAAAGTTTAGTATAATATATAAGCAAACTTATTTTCAATGAAAATCTGAAAAACACGTTTTATCTTTTCGTATACAAAGAGGGCCTTTACAAGTTTCGCATTGCCATATAGTACGCACCGGACTTTTCTTAGTGCTGCATTTTGCGTACCTTCGAGAAGTGGTTCGCTCTGACTGATGCGTGCTGCCTTCCAGACGTAATTCTGTTGATACTCCTGGTGTGTGCCGCTTTATTTGTACAGGAGAAGATGCATAGCTATTGTGGGAGCGTTTGGAGCATAATTGGGGGTTCTTCACCTGAGCTGGTGCTAGGATCCCTTAGTAAACACTTCTTCGAAAATTTTTGTTGCTGAGGTTGTCCAGTTCTGGATTATGTTTTTTCTGGACTTCCATATACACAAAGGAGTTTGTGACAGCACAGTTTAAAAAGTGAAAAAATATTCGTTGCCATCATTTACGTGATTTTCGGTCTATAGCATACGTGCTTTTTAGTTGGTCGAATTTGTCCAAATAGTTCATAGAATTGTTGTATTGTATCATAGCTTCAGGACAAGCTATTTCATTTTTGGCTCCATTGTGTTCCCCGCGAGTAATAATACCAGTCTTTCTCGGATCTATGTAGTTTGTAAGCATGAAAACTGATCTTTTGTCTTTCCACTTTAGAAAGGCGATATTTGTGTTACTCACCCTGAATCGTGTTCTCCTCTTTTTAGAACTTTGTCTTCTTTTAGTTTAGGTAAATATTTACGATTTGAGTTTACGGTACCACAAGCAAATATGTTATCTTTGTACAAATCTTCTTGCAAGGCATAGCTATTGAAATAATTATCAATAAGACTTTGTGATTTTTCGATTTCAAATCCACGCAAAATTGTCGAACAACTTTAGTTTGTACTTTGTCACTGTCCTTGACAGTATATATATATCGAAATCTAAACAATAGGCGTAGGCGTGATATTCTCTAACTCTATTACATCGCTTGCTACACACTCGCCTCCAGTGTACCTTTCCGGCTCCCACATTCTGGAAATTTTCTTACATTTTGGTTCCCTCATAACAGTTTGAGTAGATAAAGCGCTCGTAGTACCACTACCAGTAGTATCAGGCAAATTTGAAATGGTTATGTCATCGTTCAAGTCAAATTCATCTTCAGGATATAGCTGGTGCCCAGAAGGTATGTCACCGAGCCCCATCGGGTCCGTTTGCATCTCATAATTTTCTCTTTCATCCGATTCAAAACTGCACACACTTTCGCAATCAGAAGGTATACTTTCGAACAAAATATCTTCTATATCACGTTCATTAACTACACGCGGCATCGTTATAATGCAACATAAATACGAGTATGTACATTATGTGAAACCTACTATAATCACAGTGGTTAGTAATCTAACCACCGTGCTATTTACCGTATTTATCGTAGATTATGTAATATATTGTATTATAATACTTTTGTTATAAAATAATTAAACAGACACTATACCATAGAGTAACATTAGAGTACATTCGGGAAAGTCCCATTGAAAAACAATACGTTATCACATTTTCAAATAAATCTGTTAATCTACCCAGCGCACTCTAGAGTAAAAGTTTCGCATTAAACGATCAACGACGACTTTAAAAAAAGTAATTGCTTAGCAAATTGGCACAAGACGGCATAAAAAGTAGTTTTGAGAACCCTTAAATAGGTGGTTAGATAACTGACCACCAAGCCTGAAAGAGTTAAACCAACAATTCGAAATACAAAAGTAGTAACAGTAGTAATGTGATAAAAAAAACAGCTTCTCATCAAAAACGACACCAAGATCTTATACGAGGATAGTTTGACACGTAGTGAGAATGACACATAGGTGGCGCTCTGATTGGTAAAATAAATGCACTGTAATTTAGGTTGCCAATTATATATTCACATTCTGATATTTAGATAAATCGGTTGATTAGTTTATTTTTGACAGCTGATTGAAGAAGAAGCAACGCGTCGTTTTGTTAAAATGGAAAAAGCAGAGTATCGTGCGGTGATTAAATACTTCATCCGCCACAATAAGTAGATGGGTAAATGAATTTAAACGTGGTAGAACAAGTTGTGTTGATGAAGCGCGCTCTGGAGCACCCAAAATCGTGACTTCTAAGGAAATCATTATAAAAATCCATAATATTATTACGCAAGATCGACGACTGAAAGTAAGAGAGATAGCAGACATGGTAAACATTTCAACAGAACGCGTACACCACATTTTAACGAAAGAATTGGGCGTTTCCAAGCTTTCGGCAAGATGGGTGCCGCGATTGCTTACGACTGATCAAAAGTTCACTCGTTTGTGCATTTCCAACAAGTGTTTGGACCTTTATAAGCGGAATCCGGTTGTTTTTTATAGGCGATGAAACTTGGTTACACTACAGTACACCCGAAACTAAACAACAGTCGAAACAATGGTTGGAAGGTGGTTCTGCACCTCCGAAGAAAGCGAAAACCACTTTATCGGCAAACAAGGTGATGGCATCAACTTTTTGGGATTCAAAGGGCATTTTGCTCATTGATTACCTTCAGAAAGGTGTCACAATAAACAGACAATATTATGCAGAACTTCTACAAAAATTAAATGTTGAGATTCGTGCTAAACGGCCAGGAATAGCAAAGAAAAAGATTCACCAAGATAACGCTTCCTCGCATACCAGCACAGTCGCGATGTCCAAAGGCCACGTGTTGCATTTCCAATTAGTACCGCATCCGCCTTATTCGCCGGATCTAGCCCCTTCCGACTTCCACCTTTTTCCAAAATTGAAAACGGCACTAGGTGGAAAAAATTTTCGTCTAACGACAAGCTTATCATCTTCGTAAATGAGTATTTTGCAAGCCTTCCGGAATCGCATTTTAGAGATGGCATAAGGGCATTCGAGCACCGTTGGAGTAAATGTATTGCTTTTTTAGGAGAATATACTGGAAAATAAAAATTACTTTGTATTTAAAAAATTCGTTTTTCTTTTCCATTCTCACTACTTGTCAAACTACCCTCGTATATGTTAGATTTCTATGTTCTTCAAATATTAACTGGAATTATTTCTTATTGCTTTCCTAGTGAAGTAAATACATTTCCTTAACCTAGATTTAATTTGTTTAATAAACTTCAGTTGCATACGAATTCATTTGAAAGAGATTAATGTCTTAGCTATTATCAACAGTGTCGTAAAATTTTATTTCATCGACATAGGCAAGTGCAAGATAATTAATGGGGTGTACAAATTATTAATGAACATATAAAATACATATATAAATAACAATAAGGTATAATAATATACTGACATAATAAATTGTAAATTGGTTTTTGAAATTTAACTAAAAATTTAGGATTTTCTAATTATATATTTATTTAAAAAAAGTCTACAAAAAAATCTTAAAAAGCTATGTTTATTACACATTTGTACCTATAAAAAGACGTCTAGTTAATTTATAATAAATAATTTCATTAAATACATTCATTTTAATAAAATACATTTTCTATTGATTTCTAAATTAAACTTATAATAAATATCTTATTGTAATAGAAATTTCAAATATTCCATTTATTCGCCTGAAAATTACACAGCTAAACAATTTAATATTGTTTACCTGTGTACGTTAACATACCGTTTCGGGATTAATTTCAGTCCAAAAACCGTCCGTAATTACTACAGTCGTTTATGTATTTCCGATTATCAAACAAAGCAAAAGCTCTTTGAAATATTCCATTTAGGTTTAATATCGATCAATATCGTGTATGTGTATATATACGATATTAAATGTATACTGGTTGACTTATTGACCTATAAATTCTATTTCACTATCGATATTTACATGCTCTTCGAGACATTTTTATGAACCGTGTATATATGCTCTTGGAGAATTAGTTGAAGATACGCCTGAGAATTACCACTTAGGCAAGCTTAGAGCAATCCAGAGCATAATTGGGAGCCTTTTACGATACGGATAGTGGGACGTCTCCGACTACCGCAGCCAGTAAAGCTAAAACAAAAACATATAAACTTCGAAGTGGGTAGAAGATGAGAGGAAATTCGCTGATAAAATTTTGCGCTAGACATACAAAAACAAATAAAGTTTAATACTTTTATAAGATAAACCATTTCATGTAAGAATATATACTTATATGACATAGTGGTATTAATGTTCTGGACCATATTGCATAATTTATATATATGTATATATATATATATATATATATACAATATATATATATATATATATATATATATATATATAGATTAGTGTCAAGGCAAGTAAGCTCATTCCTTATTTGAAATTAAATTAGGGAATTTAATTCTCGTTTTATGAGTTGCTCTCCCCGTAGTGAACCCGAAATAATAAAGGGGAATCTAAAGAAAGAAGATCTCAAAAAGGGCGCCACTTTACTAGATATTTACTGGTACAACATAATTAAAATGTATAGTATTTAGTAATATATAAAATCTAATAATAATTTATGTTAGGGACAAAATCGAAAATAATATCTATACCTTCATACAAAAATTTGAAAATCTAGATTAGAATAAAATGTCTAGAAATAAGTCAGGAAATTATTACGGATTTCAAGATGAGTTAATGTACCACTTTACCGAAAGTTTTCTTCAAGAAAGATTGTATGGGATGGTTAAATATTAAATCAGAAAACGCAGTTGATTTCAAAATTTTAGCTTATGCCGATGATTTAAAAATATTTTCTTCACTGACATCTACTTCCGATTGTCTAAACTTTCAACATTATCTGAATGTTATTTGCAATTCGCGTGAGTCTAATAAAATAGTGTTTAATGTCAGGAAATGCAAAGTAGTCATCCAATCCAAATGTAAGAACCTACTTACGTTTAATTATTTAGTTGATCAAACTGTTTCAGATAGACAAACTCCTACTCTTCCTCTTCCCACTTTTCGCAATATATTCCTTTCATCTTTTCCATCGTCTGTTAAGGTAACTCCAAGATATTTATATTCCTTAGTGTTTTTAATCATTTTACCATCAATGTCTAAGACTTTTAATGTGCATCCTATTAACATATATTCAGTTTTTCCCCATGTTCTGTTCTAGACCCCATTTTTTAAAGTCTTCCACCAGTTTTCTAATCATATATATATATATCACATCTTCAGCATCTTCCGTCTTACTAACTTGCTCTTCAGCAAATAATAAGGTAATAAGGTTTGCTTCCCCAATTTAGATTCACATTTTTTGAACCAATGTTTCTGAGCCGAACTTATATAAGTTTTGAAAATCATGTGAGACAGACAACACCCTTGTCTCAAACCCTTGCTTATTTAAAAGTATTCTTAAAGTTCTCGTGTTGTCTTAATACAGTTGAGGTGTCCTTTATAAAACGTTTTCATCGCGTCGAAATATTGGTGATGTATGTTTTATTTCAAAGAATCTCAGAGTTTCTTTACTAGGGCAGTGTCATATGTTTTTCTTAAATTAGCAAAAACCAGATGTAACTGGCTCCCATACGCTATTGTTTCTGAATTGAATAAATTAATACGAATGTGTGTACTGACACTTAAATGAAATTAAGCTACGATATTGAATTCGGAGGCTTTTACGAACATAGTCTTGCGAAATAAAAGTTTTCTGATACGTTGAAAACTAATATCCTTAAGTTGCCGCATACAGCGTTTGCAAGAAGCTCGATTTCACGAAGATTAAATATTGAAAAGGGCATAAACTATTACATTAGTCTAAAATTCAAACAACAGTTTGGTTTCAAAGCTTTCTGCTCTTTGTAAATTATTTCCCTAGAGTCGTAAGCGTCGCAACAATCATCTTGTATGGGATTAAGTTAGTAAATCTCTTTCTCTCTCTCTCTCTCTCTCTCTCTATATATATATATATATATATATATATATATATATATATATATGTATATATATGACTTTATCCATGTCCAAAATGGTCCTTCTTTAAGAATTTCATTGTTGCATAGCTGATATCAACGGTATGTTTGGACCAATACTTATTCCAGACTTTTATTAAGATTTATATTATTTCAAAGTCTATGTGTAAATACTAGACAGTTACTATTTTGGAAGTATTTCCATTTCATTTTGCTAAATTTGATGGAATTTTTAGTGTCTTAATACGAAAATCTTCAGATAAAGAGGATGTCACAAAGGTAATATTAAAATGCGCAACACCGCATTATAGAAGTATTATAACTAAATATAATTAGTTGTATTTTATTATAATAATTTAGATTTTAACTGTTTCACTGCACTTGCCACTTTGATATATATTGCCCATCTTTCTTACTTTAAAATTCATTAAGTTTCTAAAAGACTGTAAATTTGCTCTTTGTAATAGTTTCGCTTTGTCTATTTAATACAAAAGAAAAAATTTTTGATAGAAGCTATCTACTTCGAATAATAACATAAACTTAGTAGGGAGCAGGGTTTTAATTTATTAAAATGACAGTATTATCTTTATGCTAAAGGAATCAAAAAATTCTTCTATTGATAGATACCATTTTGTGACTTGACAATGAACATGTAGGAATATTCTGCGCACAATGTCAGATTCACGTTGTAGAGGCAATTTTTTACTCTTAATTTAAAAATTTCTCTAAACTGTCAATTATTACGAGATATTTTCAATCAACACTAGGATTAGTACAGCCGAAGCTTTATTTATTAATCTCAAACAGAAAGTTTAATTACGCTTTATATATTCTCCTTGTAGTGTAGTAATCTTATTGAAATGTCATTGTGGAAAAACATAGCAGAAGCCTTTCTTCAAAAGTTCTTAAATTACGTCTAAAGTCATAGCAGTATACAACTTGTGAAGGTTTAGATAGAAGTAGTATGGAGCTGTTAGGATTATACGGAGTTATACCAAAAGTTCTAAAACAACAATAGTCATATAAGTATTCCACTTTCAATTGGTTCAGATTGTTTTCTAAGAATGTGATCTTTTATTAATTGATGCAAAACTTATTTATAATTGACCATTCCCGTGGCACCATGTACTAGTATACTATGTGTATATATCATCTCTTTCTAACAAGAAAGTGCTGTGATCATAGCTTTAGCGAATATTTTTGTACGTGTGCTTCTTTTGGTGATGATTCTCCTTTTTCTACCCATTATGTGATCTGCTATTTCATCACGGGATTATAACTATATAGCAAATTTCCATCCACAGCTATAATCATCTTTCATCGCTCGTTACCTTCTTTTTGAACAACCTGTATCTAGTACTTACGAATCTCTATACACTTTTGATGCTGTCATAACAAACACAGAATTTATTCACCAAGCGTAAACTCTAGACATGTTTAAATGTTAGTGCAAGAAGGTAAGAACCCTCTTAACATATATTTTTAAAATGTTAAAGAGTACGAGTTAGTTGAACGTGGATCTGTGCAAATAACAACTGGTCCAATGTTGATGGTTTCACCAATTAAGACAATAATTGGAGCACATATACTGGCTTGTAACTTGTTGCTCTTTCGTAGATTATTCTAAATGAACACAAAAATTAATCGCATATCTTTGTTCTTTTATGTCATCTACTTAGATTTTTAGACATGACGACAATGTCACGACTATCGAGTTCTGTCAAACTCGAATAAATAATTTGAAAAAGAGTTCTTGGATAATATTATGTACTTATTAGAGTTTTGTCGCTCATCGCACAGAACCATAATAAATGCATTCCTACTCTTTGTTGAATGGACCTTGTATTATGCTTTGTGTGAAGGAAGTCAATGATCAGCAACAAATATTTTTGTGCTTCGTGTGAATAAATTATGAATATCGAAGTTTCTGGGAAAAACTTGAAGAAATTGAGAGTAGAAAGAAAAAGAACAAGGTCGCTATAAAAATAAAGTTTAGGTATGTTAATACCTAAACTTTATTTTTATAGCGACCTTATAAATTAAATTAGAATGCTGTGTTTAAAGTAGTATTAAACTTTACCAGTTTAGTTAAAAGTCCGTAAAAAATGTCTGGAATGGTTTACGAAGAACGACTAAAAAGAAATAAAACCTAACTATACGTCGCTATACGATATATTTGCATGTGCAAATATACATATGTATCTATAAACATAAGATGGAAGGACTGAAAAACGCGAAGGAAATGAATAATTACTAAATGTAGACTCTTAGTTTGAAAATTTTATTCTTTTTAATGAAATATGTAAAAATGGTTACTGTGATCAGTTACGGATCGGTAAATGGCAAAAAAGTATCAATGTTAGGTAGTAATTAAAAGTGCAATATAATTGTGAGCCTCGTCGCAACATTAAATACAATATTATTAAAAAGTGATAAGTGAAACGGACAAAGTGGATCCTTGTCAGTAAATGCGTGGCAAATATGTTTTCGACAGGTAGTAAGTATTGATCAATGCGAAATGAATTAAATTTTAAAAATGAATCATGATTAAAAATTGAATAAATTAAAAATTAAAGGAAGTGAAATATTGGGTCTGGGAAAAAGTTCGTGGCGTTTTTCCCGATAGATGGCATTGGTTGCCGATAACTAAAGAACAACAAGTCACAGCGACACCACCGACGGCTCGTTTTTTAGATGACCTTCCGAACGTTAGTTTGAGCGTAGAAACATTGTAATCGGTGCAGTGGTTGGAAAGTTATTCGCACTTGAAAATGGAGAAGAATAATGAGAAATTTCGCTATATTCTGCAATATTATTATGATAAGGGGAAGAACGCTGCGCAGGCTTGTGATAAAATTTGTGCTGTGTACGGTGAAGGTACTTTATCGAAATCTGTTGCGCGGAAATGGTTCGCTCGCTTCTTTCTGGAAATTTCAATGTGAAAGATGAGTCACGCTCCGGTCGTCCAATCACTGAAAAATCTGATGAAATTCTTGAAAAAGTCCAACAAGATAAGCATATCAGCAGTGTCGATATTGGCATGGAGCTAGGCATTGACCACAAAACTGTTTTGAACCATTTACACAAAGCTGGTTACAAAAAAAAGCTTGACGTATGGGTTCCTCATGAGTTGAGCGTGAAAAGCATGATGGACCGAATTAACATCTGCGATGCGCTGCTGAAACGGAATGAAATCGACCCGTTTCTGAAACGTTTAATAACCGGAGATGAAAAATGGATTACGTACGATAATCGGAAGCGTAAAAGATCGTGGATAAATGATGGTGAGCCGTTACAAGCGTTCGCTAAGCCAACATTGACGCCAAAAAAAGTGATGCTGTGTGTATGGTGGGACTGGAGGAGAATCGTCCACTACGAGCTACTTCCAACTGGTCAGACGATTGATTCTCAACTCTACTGTGCACAACTAGAGAGATTACGCCAGGCGATTGAAAGAAAACGGCCCGAATTGATTAATAGGAAAGGTGTTGTCTTCCATCATGACAACGCCCGACCACACACTTCTTTGATGACCCGTCAAAAATTGAGAGAGTTTGGTTGGGAAGTTTTGATGCACCCACCTTACAGTCCGGATATAGCACCCTCTGACTATCATCTGTTTCGATCTCTGCAGAACTCTCTCAATGGAATTAAGTTGGTTTCAAAAGAAGCCTGTGAAAACTACTTGATTCAGTTTTTCGACCAGAAACCACAGAAGTTTTTCACCGATGGGATCATGGATCTACCAAAAAAATGGCGAAACATTGTCGATAATAATGGAGCATATTCGGTTTAAATGAATTCGTCCACGCGCCATGCGGGGACCAGTTGAATTTTACTGAAAAAACGCCACGAACTTTTTCCCAGACCCAATATGTGAAAGAATTTTCTAAAAAACTAAAACTTTTTTACAAACGTAACACATTTTTAAACCAGATATCTTAATTTATAATCACCACTTGTTACATTAAACAAATAAATTTCTTAAACTCAGTTAAGCGTTTTATAAAATTCTTGAAAATTGAACTGCATAAATGTATAACCGTGGTAATATTTTTTAAAAATATGCGCAGTGTAAGATGTGCAATTCAATAAAGGTTCGTTCATAAGTAGGGGTGGATAGTACATATCCGACAGGGACGGACCATGAGCGAATACATACTATCGAATTACATACTTTACTTATATACATATTCCCTGCTTCTGTCGGGTAGACACGACTATCCATCTCTATTTATAAGACTATGTGCGTATATTAGTGACTAAAATTCAAATATCAGATAGTTAGTAGACATTAAAAATTAAATAACAATCTATACGATGGTGTAATTGTCGGCTATTAAAGAGGGAAATGTACTGACAAACGTAAAGGTAAAGCGGGAGAATTATACAGAAATAAGAACAGAACCACGTCACGAAAACTCCTTATGAACATAACCTAAAGTATTAGATTAAAAAGATAGAGAACAAATCACGAAAGACTTGAAAAACATGGATATTTCAAAAAAGTGATAAGAACCGAACAGGAAATGACGAATGATATTAAACTAAAATAGAAGTAAGACGCTTTATCGACCCACTATCTATAATTATGTTAAACGCGATGATAAAGAAAATTGAATATACATATAGGAAACTTAAATAAACATCAAGTACAGACAGTGCCGAACAACACGCTAAGAAAGAGGGTCTGGAAATAAATGAACAGAAGAACAGGAATGGAAAGAGACTGATAAATCTCAGTTGTGGAAATTATAATTTTTGTAGAGGTGAAAACATTTAGCTCTCTAGAAGTCATAATTGATAAAAAATTGAAAGATTTGATATACATGAAAATATAGGACAAGAATATAGAGCATACTACAGTAACAAGAAGCTACTGAAAAATAAGAAGCTAAATACAAAGAATAAGTTGAGAAAATACAAATTAATAATGAAGTCTATAGTAATACATGCTGCAGCTGATATGACAAGATTTTTGAACGCAGAATATTAAGAAAAGTGACAGAAATAAAAAAAAATAACAAATATATTGTACAAGGGGTGAAGATAGAGACAGAAAAGTTGTCAGAAAAAGAAAGCATAATGAGAACAATCAAAGCAAAAAATAAAATTGAACGGTTTCATAATAAGAAGAGAGAGAAGTACATCAATAAGGGAGATAATAGCATGGGAGTCAGCAGAAAACCTAGAACTAGATGGTGGCAACAAGTGGAAAATAACATAAGGAAACTGATTTCTGAGAGATAGGGAGAAGAAGTCATGGTCTGGAAGAATGGAAAAAAATCATCGAAAAGGAGAAAACTCACCAAAAATTATGAAAAGGACAATAAGTGGAACGTAGACTAATTCACTAAAATAAAGAAATTCGAAAAATTCCTTAGATGAAACAGCTACATTTTCGCAAAGAAATATATTAGCGTAAATAATAATATAAAATATAAATAATAATAAAAAAAAGTATTAGTATAGATTATTGAAAAATAATTAACGGATGTACTAAAATGTTTCAACGTCACGTGACTTACATTTTGGAGAATTTCATTTTTGTCATTGTACTTCCATATATTATTTGTCATTTTTCGCTTCCTAATTTCCCACTCTTCTCATGCTCATTTTGTACTTTTGTACTGGTGTATACGCCAGAAAAAGACGCTTTTATTTTGATGACTCTTTTGAGTGCAGTGAGTAAACAGAGTTTACTCATTGCAATCGATCAATTTACACAATTTCTTGATATAAATATTGAACATGCGGTAAATTAGATTAAGTTATTGTAAATTTATTATTAATTACAGAAAATTAATTAAAAATTTTCTGCATTGAAACAGGATTCGAATCTGTAGCTACCAATCTACAATTAAGTTCAATTATTGGTCCAATGCAGAACATTTTTCAAATAATTTTCAGTAATTAATAATAATTATTAAGTAATCATTAACTTAATCACTAAGGTTGATATATAACCCATTTCCACATTAACTTTTGTAATTCTGTATACGCATTTCGACAACCAAGTTGTCATCATCAGCAGATAATTGCAAAGTGTCGCACCTGGTAAACCACGGCGAAAAATACCTGTTCGAAAACAAACTCCGTACGTGATCCGCACCGTTGAGAACCAAAATGTACACTCATTGTACATTGCACATTGTACACTATACATTCATTGTACATTGCACATTGTACACTATACATTCAGTGTACATTTTGGTTCTCAACGGTGCGGATCGCGTACGGAGTTTGTTTTCGTACAGGTATTTTTCGCCGTGATTTACCAGGTGCGGCACTTTGCAATTATCTGCTGATGATGATAACTTGGTTGTCGAAATGCGTATACAGAATTACAAAAGTTAATGTGGAAAGGGGTTATATATCAACCTTAGTGATTAAGTTAATCAACCACAGCCTCCATCAAATTCAAGCAATCATTAATTTCTCACCGTGAAGGGCTTAATTCTATATTTACATGTAACTGTATATATTGATCATAATGTGTTTGGTGAAGATAAACGGCGAATCGTGAAACAATGTCCCAACTCATATTACGAGGGTAGTTTGACAAGTAGTGAGAATGGAAAATGCCATCTCTAAAATGCGATTTCGGAAGGCTTGCAAAATACTCATTTACGAAGACGATAAGCTTGTCGTTAGACGAAAATTTCTTTCCATCTAGTGCCGTTTTCAATTTTGGAAAAAGGTGGAAGTCGGAAAGGGCTAGATCCGGCGAATAAAGCGCATGTGGTACTAATTGGAAATGCATCTCGTGGATTTTGGACATCGCAACTGTGCTGGTATGAGAGGGAGCGTTGTCTTGGTGAAGCAGAATTTTTCTTTGCCATTCCTGGCCGTTTAGCACGAATCTCAACATTTAATTTTTCTAGAAGTTCTGCATAATATTGTCTGTTTATTGTGACACCTTTCTGAAGGTAATCAATGAGCAAAATGCCCTTCGAATCCCAAAAAAATTGATGCCATCACCTTGTTTACCGATAAAGTGGTTTTCGCTTTTTTTGGAGGTGCAGAGCCACGTTCTAACCATTGTTTCGACTGTTGTTTAGTTTTGAGTGTACTGTAGTGTATCCAAGTTTCATCGCAAGTAACAAATCACCTACAAAAATCAACCGGATTCCGCTTATAAAGGTCCAAACACTCATTGGAAATGCGCAAACGAGTGAACTTTTGATCAGTCGTAAGCAATCGCGGCACCCATCTTGCCGAAAGCTTGAAAAGGCCCAATTCTTTCGTTAAAATGTGGTGTACGCGTTTTGGTGAAATGTTTACCATGTCTGCTATCTCTCTCACTTTGAGTAGGCGATCTTGCGTAATAATATTATGGATTTTTTATTATCATTTCCTTAGAAGTCACGATTTTGGGTGCTCCAGAGCGCGTTTCATCAACACAGCTTGTTCTACTACGTTTAAATTCATTTACCCATCTACTTATTGTGGCGGATGATGGAGCAGATTCACCTAATGTTTCCCGTAACTCATCTTTTATTTCGGTAGCTTTCGTACCCTTAATTACGAAGTATTTAATCACCGCACGATACTCTGCTTTTTCCATTTTAATAAAACGACGTGTTGCTTCTTTTTCAATCAGCTGTCAAAAATAAACTAATTAACCGATTTATCTAAATATCGGAATATAAACATATAAATAGGCAACCTAAATTACAGTGCATTTGTTTTATCAATTAGAGTGCCACCTATGTGTCATTCTCACTACTTATTAAACTATCTTCGCAGATAAAACCCAACAAAATTATTATGGAAGGTGTCGAAGTTAAATCTAAAGTTTTTGTAGCACCAAAACTATATATCCTCATATAGCTCACAGTAACTGATAATCATTTAAATAATAATAAAATTTAAATCTAACCTTTTTCATGCTAATAGCCAAAACCATGGAAGTTGGGCAATTGAAAGTCCTTAGAACATTATTGGAACGGGGTTGTATCCAATTAAAATTGGTGTACAGTTGGCAATCCCACAATAGGTTCTATAGATTTCCGTGAAACAATTACTACGGAAAGATTTCATACCGTTACTTTGCATGAACTCATTTCACTGTTTTATGGTGATGTATGTATCTCAATATATCTTATGATGCATTTTTTCTCTTCAATTTTTTTAGTGATAGTGTTGCATGTAGCATATATAACACAGTAAGCCGAGGTTTGTATCTCTACCGATTACCAATGTCAATACCTCGAAACTCGTAAATTTGGTTAAAAAAACTCATAAAAATTATCTTCATAATCATAATGATTGACCCAAAAATTCAGTATGAGATTTAAATGATTACAAAATAAGAGACTTATAATGAATATCATGAAACGAAAACTCAAATTATGTTTGAAACAGAATTAAGAACATTTTCAATATTTGTTATAAATTTATCTAGAGTTTTGAAATAAGTGTCGTTCCTTTTATATTATGAAACTATTATGTTTAGCATGAAAGTTGTATACGAAAATCCAATACGTTTTGTTAACATATGAAAGTTTAAAACGCCACTAGAAATGTTTGTAATGTTACTAATTTATTTGAAAATTATACCAAAGGTAAGGTTGGTCACTCTATAGATATTGTATTTGCTTATAATATTCTCTGTAAGCTATTTGTTAAAAGCTACGACAATTGCAGAAGAATATTACACCAATATCTTAATCAATTAGATAAAACGCTTATGAAAAGAACTTAGACTGCTATTGTACTAGCGTTAATATCAAATTACACTATATTACATGGCATATGTATGTATAGGTAACATATTCCCAAGTCTATTTTTTAGTTTGATTAGCCCATCGAGATCTTGATGATGCTTTTATTATATCAATAAAAAGGAATAAAACAAGTTATACCAATTTTAATGTGCTGTCATACATTTAGCTTCATTTCTTTCGACATTTATTATACTCTCGTAAAACACGTACATAAACGCTAGAGCTTTATTTTTTGTTTGCAGTTTTCAAAAATGTAATTTATATTCTTTCATTAATTATTTTCATTTGTATTAAAATATATTATATTTTCAAATGAAGTATGTACGCCGACTACTGAAACATGAATTAATTTTGACACAATACTTAAATTACTGCTTCTAAATGGAATGGATTTTATTTATACATATTACCAAATAAAAAAACAATATTACTTTTAATTAAACTTAATTGTAATTCTATATTAGTTTATTATTTTGTTCAAATGACTTATGTAAGATTTTTTTGTTGAAATAGGTGCATCGTTGAATACATTGATGCATTACTTATTATCACGACACCGAGACTTGAAAATGTTAAAAGGAATCATTCTAATATTAATAACACCCTGTCTATTACATATGTTTCACAGATATCACAGATTTTTCAGGCAGACTTGTGTTATTAATGAATGATTCCTCTAGCGTTTATCATATCATTTCGATACAGAAAAATAGTGAATAAACATAGCCTCCCTCTCTCGTCCAAATACAAAAATGTATTGAACGACAAAGTGAGAGCGCGTCTATCTCGCATGTCAATAACTAAGTTATCAGAGCAAGTCAGCCTGAAGATCAGTGATATCTGTGAAATATATGTAGTACACAGGATGTTATTAATATTAGAATGATTCCTTTTAACATTCTTTTAATTGGCAAATAGCCGTGACGCAAGCGTCTGTCTATACGCTCTGGTAACTCAGTTATCGACATGCGAGATAGACGCGCTCTCGCTTTGTGTTTCAATACATTTCTGTATTTGGACGAGAGAGGGAGGCTATGTTTATTCACTAAGACTTGAGTCTTTTATAAGCGTTGTTTATGCTAATATCATTTGTTCACTTTTTTCATAAAGTTGTAAAACAGTTCTGAGAAACTAACATAATTGTTTGTGAACTCTGTGTTGTCACTTTTTAAAAATTCAAGAAAAATTTTTGTATGTATTCTTTACTACTTTTATCTGTCTAAAAAACATATTTTCCAACATCTTCCTATTGTTATCACTATATGTGTAAATACCTTTTTGGTACGTTTTTAGTAACGAACAAAAACTGTATATCCATATTTCAAATAGAAGTGAAACTATCCGAATGATGGGAAATACAGTGAGAGAAATTATCCCGTAAAGTACAAAGCTAAGCTTCGACTACAAATATAAAAACATCTTCTAAGACATGACAGAAGTTTAATAATTCAATAAAGAACAATTCTATTTTCGAAAAAGCCTAGACTGAGACGTGTTCCGTTTCTTTAAAACGTTTCAGCCAATCGGGTACCTCGTCGACGAATTGTTCCTTTCACACGATATTTAATATCGAGATGATACTGAGAAACGATACATTAAGGTATCGAACAGGAACTATGCTTCCGTCTTTCGAATAGAATAATTAGTTCGGATAGTTTTATTTCTGTTCCAAAGATGGATGGATTTATTTCTATTCGAAAGATGGAGTTATAGTTTCTGTTCGCTTCCTTGAGATATGGTCTCGATATGAAACACATCTCCATCAAGATATCGTCTACAATAAAGTTATTTCTTATTTAGCTTTTGCTAAACTCAACAAATAAAACTGACTCTTGATTGTGCTTAAATAAGCGCTTACTTTAGAGACACAAGTTTAACTTTAGACACCAGGTTTTAAAAATGCGAAGTTTAATAACTGCGTATATCATCTCTAGATGTAATGTTATCGAAATCGTATGAATATTTTTGTTTGATAGAACAAATCATTAATTAGCTATTGGAAATAATATAAATGCTTGCGTATGTACTTTAACGTGATATTGGACAATTTGAAAGCTATAACAGCGTATTAGTTTCAATTTTGTGTGAAAATTAAACGTTATATTTAGCGCAAGTGACATTTGATGAAAATGCTATGAAAAAGATGAGTGTGCTTAAATTGTGTAAGATATTTAGAAATTGCGAGAGGGTGTGTCGGATGAGCTCAGATGTTGACATTGACATAGATGTTAATATTAACCGAATGCAACATTCAATGTTGTCCAAAGGAATGTTAAGTTTAGATTGATAGATAGAACTTCAAATTAATCAAGAAACAGAGATCATAAAAACTTCTGCGACGTTGATATTTCAGATCTTGACGGAGATATAAAAGTAGCATCGCTAATTGTAGCGGTAGTCTTCAAAAGTTATTTCATGTCATTAACATACGAAATTCAGTACAACTCAGAAATTAACATGCAATGGAAGCCTCTAAATTCACTCCGCCCTTATAACGCATATATGTATATCTCATTTACAATGTAAAATCATGTTAGTAATTTCGATTGCAAGGAAATAGTTCACCAAGAAGTTATTAAACGAGAACATAACCAATAACAAATCATCTATGGTATTTAGACTGTGAGGGTTCTTACCTACCCTGTCATTGGTAGCTTAATAATTATGTGTATGAAGATATCGTGCTCATCAGATTGAGAAGACAGAGTTTAACCTGCAACATTAAGGTTTAACGGAGCCATTTAGTATCTCGCACACAATTTGGGACAGCAAAGAATTGAAGTAAAACTTGGACCCGAAGATGTTCATAATTACTGTTAATTACATAGTTTATTGTTATATATTTGACTCATAAGACTGTGGAATCAACTGTTTACTTTATATCCTATCGTTCAGTATAGTTACGAGATCATTTAAGAGCGTTTAGATCCTGCTTTGTGGCATTTAAGTCGTAGTGGACGTAGGGTACGCTAATTAACAGAAGGCACTTTTACAATTATCTATACATATATTTCGTAGAATTTATTGCTTTATCTAATTATTCACTCGTTAGACAGCATTAATAATTAAAATTGCATCCATAGCCGTAAATTACTTAAGGAACTTGTCGAAATATAATGCCCTGTTTAGATATTAGTTATTAAAAATTAGATAACTCTAACGTAGTTGATAATTCTGATTTATCTGATATACAGACATGATCACATACAAACTTCACCTTCGTACATTTATTAGCTTCAATTTAGGCAATTAAGGGCCTCTTTAATGAATAGTTCAGAATTTGTTAATTAAATATTTCGATTATCTATTTGTTAGCTCTAACTTAATAAAGGGCTCATGTAACGGTTAGCTATAAGTGTTTATTTTTGCTCGCTGAGAATAAATTAATATACCATCGGCTACTTACAATTGTTTTTTTAAATTCACACAAACTTTGCATTTTATAGACTACAGTCAATTTTACGCCATACGTCAATTATTTAATGTAACTATTAATTCAGTAGTAAACTGAACATTATTTTTCTTATGTGATTTATTGCTATTATTTTGTGGGTTTTCTTTTATTCTCGGGAAGTGCTCTTTAAATGGCACATATATTATCGAATATTTTTTTTGTACCAATAATGTGAAACTATACGTATAGGTGGTGATTAATAATTACAGATATGAACTGTAACAAGTGTTTATTTTTTTAAATATCTAGCTAATACTATATATATATATATATATATATATATATATATATATATAAAGCTTAACTTTCTTTCTGCTGTAAAAGGGCCCTATTTTTTTCTTAACTAACTAAACACCGAACGTATTTTGTTGATCAATCTTGTGCTTTAGTGTTGGTTTAAGGCTTACAGGGTAACAATACTGTGGTATCCTATTAGAACTGATTGACAGGGAACCTTCCCTGCACTCTTCAAGTTTATTTCTTGAACACCATGGAGGTCAGGCAAAAGAATCGCTTTAGGTGAAAAGGTATTTATTATCCTATTAAGTGCAGAACAGGACGTTGCAACTATTTAATGTCATTTTAGTATATAATTCTATTTACTGTTATCTGTTAATAAACTATTAAATACTTCTTAGATTATTTATATATATATATATACGGTCTTGATTTAATATAGTAAGTTTATAAGAATTGCTTCTAGTTGTATTAACTGAATATGCTGGCCTGGTTGATTACAAAAAATTACGCCTAATCTCATTAATATTTTACAAACAATTCAACCAAAAAGAGTGTCAATTAGAATTAAATATTTTGCTATGAGCGAATATTTATATCAACATTTAAAATTTAATTAATATTTCATAATATCTATTACAGCAACATGTTGTAGGAGATAAAATGAAACTAAGCAGGCTTTCACTAATTTTTACAACTATCACACATAGTAATTGATATCTCTATTTGTAACGTAATTTGTCAGCGTAAACTTCAGTTGTTGTTTACGATATTTGAACAGCTGATTCACTTGTATAATGCAATTATTTTATAAGCTCATTTACTTCAGAGTTACGTTCAACTAATTTTAATTTGCCATTATCTTAATTTTCTTTTAAATTCTGTTTTGTATTAATATCATTTTTTTGATAGTATTAATTATTGTAATTAATTGTATTAACGCCATCTTGGTGCTTTGTCCCATCCTAGTTATTGTTCTGTGAAGGACTGCATCTTCTTTTGGTTACAGTATTAATTAATTTTCATTCTTTCATCTGTTGTATTTGGTTTCCCAATTATTTTCAAATTATTGTTTTCTAATGACACCGTTGTTCGTTACTATTTTCTTCCTCCTGCATTATAGAATAAGCTTGCCTGAAGATAGGGAAAACGTCTTCTTCCTTCTTGTTACTACACTCATTGAATTAAGATCGTAGAAAATTACTTTCTTATAAAGAAGGAAATTTTCTTAGAATAGTGGTTGGATTAATGATGCTAATTTGAAAGATTTATCAAACTATATTATGGCGTTGAAAGATAGCCCAATATATATACACGAAAACGTGGATTGGTTCACCCATTTTGATTTTAAATTATTTAACTTAAATGAAGGAAAGGAATTTTTTGTGTGTGGCTCTCTATAGGAAATAGAGCTATGAACTACGAATATTTAGATATCGTTTGACAAACTTTTTGCAATTTTGTCTTTTACGAGCCTAAGAAAGGTTACGTAAGTGCAGGATTTTACGCGCAAATTTACCAGTGAGCAAGATGGAATCAAATTTTTTCGTTGTACCACAACCTCAAGCATCATCATTAATTGATGTAAAATGAGACCATTTTATTCCCGCAAACTCGTCAGGATTCAGGGAACTGTTGAAGAAAGGCCGTTAACATAATTTTAACATTAGTAATTTCATGTTATGTAGTTTTATACCTAATAATTTCGTAGTATGCGGTTAGTACATTTTTTCCTCTTTAACGTTAAGAATTTAGTATTGTACAGTAGTTTTTTTTTTAATTCACATCGCAAGGTTAGTAATTTTTGTATTGATAATTCACTAGTATACGTGCAGTGCTAAATTTTTGAGCAAGCAATTTTGAATGGATTATTATTATAATTATTTAATACGAACCGGATGTACTCATAGTTTGGGGAATAACTTCTAAAAGTTAACCTTTTGTGCAGCGAATATTTATCTACTTCTTGATGTCTCGATCAGTCAATCTAGTTACTTACTAGCGTATTATTACATTACTTAATAATATGCGTTCACTAGGTCATTATTATATCATTAAATACAGTGTCTTCGCTAAAAGTGATATTATATTATGAAATACTGTGTGCTCACCAAATCAGTACTATATTATTTAACACTATGTTCATACGTAATATTTCGATAAAAACTATTCTGTTGTTTCTTGTCACATTGGTATTTTGACTATTTCATTTGTTGTTTGTCTTTTCTTTTCCCTAACTTTTTTAAATCGTCCATTGGTTGATGGTCGTGTGAATAGCATGTATGTGTATAATCCACGTGCTTCAGTATTGACAAGTAATTTCTACAGAACTGAATGCTATGGCGCCCTTTAAGATCTTTTCATATAAAAACCCTCCCCTAGCTAGCCGATAATTAGTTAAACCTGAGAAGTAGTATATTTACCAGGTAAGGAATACGGGTTTTTGATGTTATTATCAACAATCGTCAATAGAAGCGTAACAAAATATTGTATAAAACGGTTAATGATTTCTGAGAATTTTAAAGAACATTTAAAAAAATATAAGCATTTACTTTAATTATTCGCTATTAATAATATTACTAAAATTAATTTAGTCTTGTATATGCTACTGTAGAAAGTCGATTGTGTTCTGTTTCTATAGGTGATCATTATTGATTGAAATTCCTTTTCTTAAGCTGGCAACAATTCTGCATTTTATGTTTGCATGCAAATACAATTGTTATCAATAATCTACATGCATACAACATATTGTATGCATGTAGATTATTATACAATTGCTACCAGTTGTTGGAACGTCTTTCATTTTACATCAGAAAGATTAGCACACTTTACCAGTTCAATACCTAATATTATTTGTGTTACTAAGCCCCATTTATTCGTTAGAAATTCAGCAGTATACAAACACTTTCTTCGGAGACTTGAAATTATGTTTACCCTTTGAAACTTTATTAAGTCTAGACCTTCGAGTTGCCGGATTATTTGATTTTAATTGGATAAAATAATTTTATCATATTCGCAATAATTTAGTAATTAAGTTGATAACTTCGGAGAACAAATGGAGAAATTCGTATGACTGTCATATCTCATTAAATTATGGCAAGAATTATTATACATACAATATCATTAAATTATGCTCTGAATACATAAATTTATAGAAATGTTTTGAAACGAAATAAAACAAGTAAGTAGAATGAACATGCAAAAATCGAGTAAAATTTGAATATTCATAAAACTCAAGAAGAATCTTTAGAAGGCGTATAAGATTATATATAATATATACAGGGCGAGTTTAACCATATTATTATTATATTAGCGTAGTTAGTAGTTAAACAAGTGATTCTCAATTTACAAAATATGTTTTACTTGAAAGACATGAAATATACAAAAGGCAAAACGAATTAAATATAATTAAAAGCAAAATTATAACTGTATTATAAAAAAATGCATTTTTTTAAATTACTTACTGTCACAAAATTAATACAAAATCAAAAATGTAAAAATGCTAAAAAATATTCAATCATTGTCAAAGTTTTGATTTAAAATAAAGTAAATAAAAACTATTTAAGAATCGAAAAATAATTTATTCATTCAATTGTATTTATCAGTGTCAATCATATTTACCTACAATATTGCAACATTTGAGTACATCTCGTTCTTTCGGCTAGTTTGTAACGTTTAAAAAGAATTGCGAGAGTGAATAATGTTACCATTTTTTCCCGATCCTATTAGCAACAATACGAGGGTAGTCGTTTATATTTCGGGAATAGCCAACAAAAAATTTTTTATTACTGAAAATAGTTTTATTGCTTTTCAAAATATTCTCCTTGAAAATCAATGCACTTTTGCATTCGTTTAAACTAATACGAAAAGCATTGCTACCACTGTGAAAGCGGTATCTCCAAAATATGAGTTTTGAATGCCTCAACTGCCTCTTTCGGCGTAGAAAACTATTGACCACGAAGTTTGTTCTTCACGTGTGGGAACAAAAAGAAATCACAGGGTGCTAGGTCAGGGCTGTGCGGTATATGGCTCATCAATTCAATGTTTTGCCCGGTCAAATATTCAATTGTTTGAACCGACCTGTGAGAGCTCACATTGTCATGGTGGAAAATGATGTGCCGCTTTCGGTTTGTTTTCCTTATTTCTTCAAAAACTTTTGACAAACAAGTAGTTGTGTACCATAAATGTTCTTTGAAGCACCACCATTGTATTTTTTGTGCATTTCCTGGCACCAATCGACGAGAGTCTTATTTGAGCGGTTGCCAAATTATGTGGTACCCAACGTGAACATAGCTTCTTAATGGCTAAATGTTCATGCAGGATCTTATACACGCTGGTGTTACTAATACCTAGAAATGCCTCGATCTCACGGTATGTCACATGACGGTCTTGCATTATCAATTCAGACACTGCATTAATATTTTCCTACACAACAACATTTGTGGGACGACTTTCACAAAATTCATCGTCCAAAGAACGTCGTCCAAGTTTGAATTCATTATACCAACGATATACTGTAGTTTTCGATGGTGCTTCATCACCATATAAAAAATTCAACTCGTCGATGCATTCTTGTTGAGATGATCCACGCCGAAACTTATGAAAAATAATTGCACGAAAATGTTCGGGAATTAATTCCACTTTTTCGCTGACATAAAATTTTCAAGTTACTGTCAACAATAGAAATAGCGACCGATAATAAGGCTATCAAGGTAAATATATTGTCAAAAATGACAAATTTCACGATGCAGTCATCAGATCGGAGACAACACTAACAGTGTTGCCAGTTCCCGAAATATAAACGGCTACTCTTGCAGAAAAAACGTCGAAATAAAAGAAAAACCATTGATTAACCATTAATTACATAAACCTCACTTAACAATGTCAAAACATTTATTACTTTTATCATTAATATCATTAATGACAATCTTTACATTCCTGCTGCTTATGTAACACTATCGAATCTGGAATTCTCTCTTTTTCTGGAGTGAACACAATCTCGAATTTTTTCTTTTTGGCGTTTTTTCGTAATGTTCATGATTACTTTTTGATTAGGCAAACTTAAATTGCTTGATTTATTTTATGCAATCGATTATAGTACACATCGAATAGGCGGCTTGATTAAAATAAAGTAACTAGTAAAAACTGACTTTATGGCAATTCCACAACGCAGACGGCAATTGTTTTTACCGCGTTCATTTTCATGTTCTTAATATTCTCACGCTGAAAATTATCATATTCGGTTCATTTCTTGTCACTTGTAATTAAACGAACTATAAGAAGATAGTCTCTATGATTACTTCAGGAAAATCTAACCAAACGATTTTAAAAAGTTCTTCTAGCAGTCTTCTTAATAAAAAATCGCATTTTAATGCAGTCTATCTTACTTTTTACTCAGCATATGAAGAAACCACACATTTAATTTTGAAAAGTAACTGAGTTTTTAATATGCTATCATTTATGATGACATGTTATCAAGCTTATCCGAAATATCGCCTACATGACCATCAAATGAATTCAATTCCCCTCGTTTAAATTTCGCATGAAAGATGCACTGTTTCAACATACTTCTGGTATGGACAATTGGAATAGCCGAATCTCCCCGAAATTCATATAGCATAACGTCCATATTTGAAAGAAAATTACGATAAATTAATTCTGCCTAGGAGAGCCAACTGTGAAATATTTTAAATTATATATATATATATATATATATATATATATATATATATATATATATATGTATATATATATTGTGCAAAGGGTACTAGGAAAATTTTGCAATATGACGCAACAATGAATCGTTGGAAGCTGCTTGCTGTTGCATGTTGAGACATGTTCATTCGTGCACAGCAGCAGCCGGGCCACGTCGATGGGTTCAGTTATTCATTAGCAGTGAGAGTGTAATGTGCTTGCGATAGCATCGTGGTCACGAAATGAGATAAGGGCAGTTTTGAGTTATAATTTCATGCGTGGTTTAAACATAGACCAGTGCTTCGAAGAAATGGCTCTTGCACTAGGTGATGTTTGTCCACATCGCACAACGATATTCAGGTGGTATAAAGAATTCCAAAGGGGAAATTTAACTGTGGAGGATGTTGAGAGGCCGGGAAGGCCACAAACGTCAGTTACGAAGGAAAACGTTACTACTGTGAGGAAAATGCTTGGCGAGAACAGGCGAGTGACCTACCAACAGATAAAGGTTACTTCAGCCCTAAATACACCAGCAATTTGTTCGATTCTACATGATCACGTGGACATGAAGAAACTTTGTTCTCTCTGGGTGCCGCATCGACTAGCTGAAGAGCAGATGTCACGATGTGTGACTTGGTGCCGGGAGATACTAAAAAGTTTAATAAGGGACAATCTCGGTATGTGAACAACATCGTGACAGGTGACGAGACTTGGCTGTACTATTACGATGTGCCGATCAAAGCTCAAAATAAAGTTTTGGTCTTTGATGATGAGGACACACCCGCAGTTGTCAGAAAATCCTGATCCGTAAAGAGGAAAATGATAGTTGAATTTTCCAAATCGAGTGGAATTGTGGAACGTGTCGTTTTGGACACACAGAAAACAGTCACAGCCAAATGGTATACTGAACAGTGCCTGCCTATAATCATTGGACTTGGTTCCTCCATCACGATAAGGCTTCAATCTACCGCGCCAAAGTCTGCACCGAATATTTGATCACGACAGTGAAACTTCTCAAACACCCTCCCTACAGTCTAGATCTTGGAAAAACGAGTGTGCTTTATTCCCTAGTGAAACTTGGCTGAACTGGTTTAAAGATTGGTTTCGGAGGATGGAGAGGTGTGTTGAGTGTAGAAGAAATTACTTTGAAAAAATTAAATAAACAAAGCTGTATTGGAAAACTTTTCTAGGATCCTTTGTATACATAAGTATATATATATATATATATATATATATATATATATATTGGGTTGGCAACCAAGTACTTTCGGTTTTTACTGATAGAGAACGTTGCTTTATTTTTTTTATAACGTATGTTAGTGCTGTACTTTACCGTTTGTCGCGTGATACTAGTCACATTGACGTAACGTCAGAAGCAAGTAGGGCGTGATTTTTATTAAAGCTATTAATTGTGGGTTAATTTTAAATGGAGTGCAGAAACGAACATTTTCGACATATTTTACTATTTTATTTCCGTCAAGGAAAGAAAGCTGCTGCGGCTCACAAAAAGATATGTGAAGTTTATGGTGCTAATTACTTAACAGGGCGCACGTGTCAGAATTGGTATAAAAATTCCGTTCTGGAGATTTTTCCCTCAAAGATGAGCAACGTTCTGGTCGGCCTACTGAAGTTGGTGATGACCAAATCAAAGTCATAATTGAAGAGGATCGTCATATAACTGTTCAAGAGGTTGCGAAGAGGCTACATGTATCGCACACAACAATTGAAAAATATTTAAAATGTCTTGGGCTAGTTAAGAAGCTTGATATTTGGGTACCTCACGAATTGAAAGAAATTCATTTAACACAAAGAATCAACTTTTGCGATATGCACTTTAGACGAAATGAAACTGACCCTTTCTTAAAAAGAATCATCACTGGTGATGAAAAATGGGTCCTGTACAGTAACATAGTTCGAAAACGATCATGGAGCAAACACGATAAACCAGCTCAAACCACATCGAAAGCTGAATTGTATCCAAAAAAAGATCATGCTGTCAGTTTGGTGGGATTACAAAGGTGTTGTGTCTTTTGAGCTGCTTCCAAGGAACCAAACGATCAATTCTGATGTTTACTGTCAACAATTAATAAAACTGGATGAAGCAATCAAAGAAAAACGGCCAGAACTGTCAAATTGGAAAGGTGTAGTTTTCCACCAAGGTAATGCAAGGCCTCACACATTTTTGGCAACTCGTGGGAAACTATTGGAGCTTGGCTGGGAAGTGATGCCACATTCCCCATACAGCCCTGATCTAGCACCATCTGATTACCATTTATTTCGAAGTTTGCAGAATTCTTTGAATGGTAAAACTTTCACAAATGACGATGACCTTCACTCGCATCTGGTTCAGTTTTTTGCTGATAGGACCAGAAATTTTATGAGCGCGGAATCATGCAGCTGAAAGAAAGGTGGCAAAAGGTCATTGAGCAAAATGGAAAATATATAATTGATTAAAAACTATTCTTTGTTTACGAAAAAAGTGTTTTATTTTATACTACAAAACCGAAAGTACTTAGTTGCCAACCCAATATATATATATATATATATATATATATATATATATATACATATATACATACGTATATATTATCTTGTGGTAGTAAAACTTAAAACAGAATCGATAGCGAGGAATGACGTGAAAAAGAGGCTCGAAATAAAAAAAATATCAAGAGCTGTATCAAAAGCAAACTCAGCTGTATCACTTTTTTTTTCTAAAGTGTATTTGCAACCTGTAATAAAACAATAAGCAAATGCATGATAGGTAAAATACATAAATAAATATGATAACATGACCAAAAAGATTTTTGTAGTCATGTCAATAGACAAACAAAATATTGTGGATTCCTTAACTATCATTATTTATATATCTAATACATTATTTATAATCTTATTGAATTTATTAAATCGAGTCGTCAGGTCTGTAGGTTTCATTTCCTTCATTAGTTAGTTTGGACGTTATTTGGTTTAGATATACAGCGTGTTTCGAAAAGAATATACGTATTACAAAGTATTATTTTGTCCAAACTATCGATCGCTGCGCCTCGGCTCGACTATTAGAGAAACGAATACATAGTCTAGTGTAATTAATAGCCGCTAGATGTCAGTTGGCTTCTGCTTTTCTTGGTAACCGTTATATGTTTAGAATGGCTACTCCGCAGCGAAAATAATTTTGTGTTCTCGAGTTCGCGAAGTAGAATTCCGTGATTACAGTGCAAAGACGTTTCAGGTTGAGTTACCAAATTGATCCTCCGAACGGGTGGAACTTTCGCAGATGGTATCGACAGTTTGTAGATACAGGATGTGTATGTAAAGGAAAGAGTCCTGGCCGCTCTCGTGTATCAGAAGAAAATGTTGCACAAATTCGAACAGCTTTCCAACGTAGTCCTTCAAAATCAACTCGTCGTGCCAGTTACAACTGCCGACAACAACAATTGGGCGTGTTTTGAGACGTCGGTTGGTTATCAAGCCGTACAAGTTACAGTTGTTACAAGCTCTGCGTCCTGATAACAAACGGAAACGTGTGGCATTTTCTAATGAGATTCATGATGCTATTGACAATGATAACACTTTCGCACAACGCATCGTGTTCAGTGATGAAGCGACTTTCCATGTTAGTAATCTGGTAAACAAACACAATGTTCGAATTTGGGGTCTACAGAATCCACATGCAGCCATTGAACCTGTACGAGATTCGCCTAAAATCAATATGTTTTGTGCGATATCCCGATCATCTGTTTACGGACCATTTTTCTTTGATGGAAACACAGTTAGCGGTCAGCAGTATCTCGCCATGTTATGAAACTGTTTTTTTCCGAAGCTGCACGAAGACAACTTCATTTTTCAACAAGACGAGGCGCCCCCTCACTGGAGTAGCCAAGTGCGTTGGATTGATCCTCAAGGAACTGGAGACTTAGAATATCTCAACTGGGCTCCACGGTCACCGGATTTGACACCCTGTGGCTTCTTCCTGTGGGATTTCGTTGAAGACAACGTTTATATACTGTCACTTCCGCAGAACCTGGAAGAGTTGAAGAACCGGATCCGTACTGCCATAACGTCAGTGACGAAGAACATGCTTGTCCGAGCATGGGAACAATTTGAGTATCGATGTGATATTGTTCGTGTCGCTAATGGAGGACATATTGAACATCTGTAATCTGAACTCGAGAGATTCGTAAATATGTCTGTAAAGTTTCATATTCGTATGTCTTAAAATTTAATAAATATATGCATTCGAAATACGTATATTCTTTTTGAAACAGCCTATATATTAAAGCTATTTTTACCTTTACAGTATTTATGGATTTATCATTTCATCAACTCAATCCGTAAGTCTTATTATTTCGTTTATCATGAACCACGACACGATAATACTATTATAATGCGTAACACTTTTGTTTGAAATCGTTCCAGAGCATTAAATTTGATATTGAGAATGTACCCCACAGCCGTATGTTCTAAGTTTGTATCAGCTTCACCACATATTATAAAGAAATATTTTGTTTTTTATTGACAGCTTAATATGGCTCCATCATTCAGTACATTTCTTTGAGTTGGATTCTTAATTGCTTCGTAGGTCAAGCGACATTACTAAATACCATATAGATTCAGTTATCGGCATTGATTTATACTGCACTGTCATAGGTAAGCAACTGTGGTGACGAGAACTGACTGCTTATTTGAAATCGATTTTTTTAAATTTTCTTGTATAAAAGTTTATATTCTTTTTAGATTTGTATATGCAGCTATAATGGTGGTATTATCTGCAAATGTTGCAGCTGTTGTATAGCTTGATCTGTTTTCAACAATAGATGCAGCAGTAGATCCAACACCAGAGTTGGGAGAATAATGTTATGTGTAGGTTCAATATTTGAATCGAAAGTGTGAACTAGTAAGGTACAACTTAAGTCCTTATGTACAAAGATATTATGGAATAATTGTTGTTTGAGTTTGTGCAGAAGTCATAAAAATACTGTACAACAGTATTTATTTCCTTTCCTCTTTGTTTATTTTTCCGGCTATTTTGTTCCATCGTAGATCATCTTTCTCTGAAGCTAAATTAATGTTTTGGTATCAATTTTCGTTCTTTTGTTTCGGCCTTCTTATAAAACCCAGTTTTTTTAAAATCTTCGACATCATGTACAGTAAACATATTGAATTGTATGATATCACGCATTTGAGATTTTTACCCGAACGTTAATATAACTTAAGCATATACGATAATATGAACATACAGTGGTATGTTCATATTACTAATTTTATTAAATTTAATTTTAAAACATATTTCTTGAATGATAAAAAATTAATTTTGTAATCATATTAATTAAAGAAATAAATTTCATACCGAAATGTTGTAGAGAGGAAAATGATTGTATCGTAGTTTACTGTTTGTTTTGTTAATTCTTCTTATATATGTAAGTAGTCAACATATAAGTAAAAGTGTTAAAAATAAACCTGTACAATATTACGTTATGAAATTTAATATAAAAAATATAATGTATACATATATATATATATATATATATATATATATATATATATATATATAGAGAGAGAGAGAGAGAGAGTAGCCGTTTATATTTCGGGAACTGGCAATGATAAAAGTAATAAATATTTTGACATTATTAAGTGAGGTTTATGTAACTAATAGTTAATCACTGATTTTTCTTTGGATGTTCTTTCTACGAGGGCAGCCGTTTATATTTCGGGATGTGAGGAGAGAGATAACACTGTTAGTGTTATCTCAACAAAATGCATCGATGAGCGGAATTCTTTATATGGTGATGCACCATCGAAAACTACAGTATATCGTTGGTATAGTGAATTCAAACTTGGACGACGTTTTTTGGACGATGAATTTCGTTTTGTTGTTGTGTCGGAAAACATTAATGCAGTGTCTGAATTGATAATGCAAGACCGTCATGTGACATACAATACATAAGTGAACACCTTGACAAAATAATCTTCAGATAATTTACAACTACTGTGAAAGTAACGAATTACATCTTAATATTTCTAAGTAAAGATTGTTGTACTATTGTTCACAGCCACATCATACAAGGATCATCACTTGGAATTGGAGTTACAATATTTGATTTTGGAGTACTTTTTGATACATTCCTTAACTTTGTGTCACATTCAGTGAGGTTTACATAACAGCATCTAAAGCACTAAGGGTTCGTACTAAAAACGGATATAACGTTATTATATCGAAATTTTGACTTACCGCTAAATAGAACACCTTCCCAATAATTGAATTTAGGACTTCATGTGTATTACTATTCAAAATAATCTGAATGAAAACGTTTAAGTACAATTATTTTGATCTATATTGCTCTGCATTTAGAATTTACAACACGGCTCTGGAGACTTGCTGACAATTGCTATTTTCAAAAACAATTTTAAGTGGAATAAACTTTTATTATATATATTTTTATTTAGATATTTGCTCTTATATTTTTCATATTTGCAAAAAATTAAATAATAAAATAGCAGTACATAATCTCAAATATTAACATTAATTTCATGTTTAAAAAGTTATTTCCAATACGGAAAAGAATACGTACGTATATTATATTCTTCAGTCTAGAACAATAAATTACACTTCTGCAATGAATATCTGTGTACAAACTAAAGATGACAGTTAAGGTAGATTTTCACAGAAGTTCTTACCATTTCGAGTATGCCGTTAAAGCACTATTTAGTTTTTTAAATATTCTCATTAATAATTCAAATGAGCACTTGTTTAGTATTTAGCATCTGTGTGTGTGTGTGTGCATGGATATGCATGCGTATGCGAATGCATAAGAATTTCTCTCTCCCTCTTCCTCTCTCCTCGCCTCTCTCTCAAAATTTAGAAACACTTCTATACACTATAATCATTAAATAAGCAAATAAAACCTAATATATATATATATATATATATATATATATATATATACATGTAATAGAATATATAAAATATATACACCACCGGCCATAAATGAGGCATCATGTACTATCGATAGAATCGCTTTGTCTTTATACCTGGGTTTCGGTAGGGACAATTGAAGTAACAGATGTGAGTGCGTTTCTGGATCTGGAAGGTTTACCATACCGGATCATTATGTAAATTATATAATCATATCTGTTGGTGTAAAATATTATAATTTCCTTCAATCCTTTTAGGACCTGTATTCAGTATTAATACTTTTCCTGAAAATATTTATTTTAAAGGGTTTTTTTTTATATTAAGAGATCATAATGGTTCTAAGAAACAATTTATAGAAATTTGTGGTACCACACAGAATGTTGCAATCTAAGAAAAATTTAGTATTCGCCTAGACTCTATCCGAGTACATTGTAATACAATCATACAAAATGCCAAAAAGAAAGGAATTGAGTGCAGAAATTCGTAGTGTTATAATAACAATACTCAAAGAAAAATTGTCATTGCGAACAAAAGCACAAAAATTAAAATTAACATATCATGTAGTGCAAGGTGCAGAGAAAAGATACATAACAACGGGTGCAATGCAACCAAAAGAACGTGATGGAAACCAAGAATGTCGACTGGATAAGTAGATTTGCGGCTGGAATTGTTATTTAAACGGAATAGACGGTTAACAACTCTACAGCTTCGTGCAGAATTAAATAAAAATCGTGAAAATCCGTTGTCGCTGACTACCGTAAAAAGAGGTTTATCAAAAGCGGGACTAAAGGGCGATTTGCTGTTCGTAAACCATTGCTACGATCTCAAAATCGTAAAAAAAACGATTACAATGGGCAAAGGACACCAACATCGGAATGTAGAAATGTGGAAGCGGGTTCTGTGGACGGACGAATCCAAGTTCCAAGTGTTTGGAAGTAATCGGCGCGTTTCTATTCTCAGAAGAGTTGGCGGAAGGACGATACCAGAATGTGTTGTGCCAACAGTTAAACATTGCATAGAATTGATGGAATTTTAAGAAAAGAAGAATATAAAGCTATAGTTTATTACTTTAACACTAGTTGGATATTATCTGAAGATTATCTTGCAGAAAAACTACGTCATTTAAACATGTAATAGTAAGACATATGTTTATCATCCGCGTAAGCCAGAGCTAAACATATTAAAAGTGTTTAATAAGTCATTGATGTATAGCAAATATAATAACAGACCGACGTTAGATCCCTGCGGCATACCAGATAACAGTGAATTCAAACGACCTAAAGCAATTATAGTAGACATGTCTGATTCTGTCCGACAAATATTTATCATTTATAAACACATATGCATCTTATCTACTTGTTTATATGAATTTTGATAAGAAACGGTACGTATACTATCGAAGATAAATTAAGGATTACAAAAATTGAAAACCACTCCTATGTATATTTGGTACGTAGACTTCCGCGGTCGTGGTCCATGCTATCTGCTTCTGGGTTTCCGGGCTGGAACCGCGTCACTAGTATATCTGCCGACGTTTCGTACCCATTTGTATGGGACATCTTCAGGGCTGAACTACTGCACTGAAGCTGGTGTAAGTCGATGGGGGACACGTTTATATATGGTAATGGGTCATGGGTCAATGGAGCGTTACGGTTGCGGTTGGATAGATTAGAGATGCAGGATTGCCAAGCGTTATGTAGGGGGTAGCCATCATCGCGGTTAAGGTTATTGGAGTGCTTAAAGATCTCTATAGTTTCACGGATTTTGCGACCATAGAAATGGTTAGTGCGGGATAGGATCTTGCTTGAATTAAACTGAATATGGTGCCCCGTTTCCAGCCTATGCTCTGCTGTGAAACAAAACGGTCTGTCGGCACTCGTGTTTCTGAATATGAGCGTTGTACTAGGTTGCTGCGCATAGTCGGTTCTGCACTTGCCGAGCATAGGCTGTAAACCGGGCACCACATTCAGTTTAATTCAACCAAGATCCTATCCCGCATTAACCATTTCTATGGTCGCAAAATCCGTGAAACTATAGAGATCTTTAAGCACCCTAATAACCTTAACCGCGATGATGGCTACCCCCTACATAACGCTTGGCAATCCTGCATCTCTAATCTATCCAACCGCAACCATAACGCTCCATTGACCCATGACCCATTATCCATATATAAACGTGTCCCTCATCGACTTACACCAGTTTCAGTGCAGTAGTTCAGCCCTGAAGATGTCCCACACAAATGGGTACGAAACGTCGGCAGATATACTAGTGACGTGGTTCCAGCCCGGAAACCCAGAAGCAGATAGCATGCACTCCTATGTATAGTTTCTAGTTTCGACAAAAGCAAATCGATTTGAAATAAGAATTTCATTAATAAATAATATAATTTATTTTTAAAATTATAAATTGACAATGGACTATGTTATAAAAAGCTTAAATTAGTATCATTCATCTCTTCTTCGTATTTTATCACACGATTTGCCCTTTTATATATATTAAATTCACAACTTCTTTTCAAACTTTTTCCTTTCCTGTAACTTTCGACTAGGAAATTTGTTTTGAAAGTTAAATCGCTAATTTTATAATCTTTCAATTAACGTTTTCTACTATTTTAGAATACTTTGAATTTTCTACCAATTTTTAAATATATAAGCAATGTTTAAACATCATTTTCCTTCATATTATATCATAAATTTAAATTTTAATCCATATTTTTTAAGATCCCTTCTCCCATCTTCGAACACAAATATCCCAGTTATATGGCAGTCCCTCTTTAAATACAAATTAATGATTCATATAAATAATATTGCTTCATTTGAGACTTCAATAATATTTACTATGACAATATATGAAAACTTCTGATGACATTGATTGATCTAAATATCTACAAAAATTTACTAAACATTCTATTCTACATGAAATTATATTACTCAAACGGATTCAGACATTAAACAATGTGTTATGTACTACAATTAGTTACTCTTGCAATTATTCTTATATAAATGCATGTAAATAATATAACAATAATAAGAGAAATATATATATATATATATATATATATATATATATATATATATATATATATATATATACATTATATATATAAATTTCTCTTAAAACAATTTCTAAATTCAGTAATTTTGTTCGCCAAAATAGAATCGATATGTCAGAGCGATGATTAATTGTGTTTGCTTATAACAGCAATTCAATTGAAAATAGAGTACCATTATGTGTTGTAGTTATACGTCGTAGGAAGGACCATTATTATTATGTCGCTGTGATGTAGTTAGAATAACGGATTTGATGATTGCCGCCTTCTCTTATATATAATTATTCTCAACTTAATGCATTTGAAAATTTAATTAATGGAGTTTACGAAACAATTTTTTATCTATCCGCTTATATGTTTTGTAAATACGAGGGTAGTTTGACAAGTAGTGAGAATGGAAAAGAAAAACGAATTTTTTAAATACAAAATAATTTTTATTTCTCAATATATTCTCCTAAAAGAGCAATACATTTATTCCAACGGTGCTCCAATGCCCTTATGCCATCTCTAAAATGCGATTCCGGAAGGCTTGCAAAAATCTTTTTCTTTGCCATTCCTGGCCGCTTAGCACGAATCTCATCATTTAATTTTTGTATAAGTTCTGCATAATATTGTCCGTTTATTGTGGCGCCTTTCTGAAGGTAATCAATGAGCAAAATGCCCTTTGTATCCCAAAAAATTGATGCCATCACCTTGTTTGCCGATAAAGTGGTTTTCGCTTTCTTTGGAGGTGCAGAACCACGTTCTAACCATTGTTTCGACTGTTGTTTAGTTTCGGGTTTACTGTAGTGTATCCAAGTTTAATCGCAAGTAACAAATCGCCTACAAAAATCAACCGGATTCCGCTTATAAAAGTCAAAACACTCATTAGAAATGCGCAAACGAGCACCTATCTTGCCGAAAGCTTGGAAAGGCGCAATTCTTTCGTTAGAATGTGGTGTACGCGTTCTGTTGAAATGTTTACCATGTCTGCTATCTCTCTCACTTTGAGTCGTCGATCTTGCGTAATAATATTATGGATTTTATAATCATTTCCTTAGAAGTCACGATTTTGGGTACTCCAGAGCGCGTTTCATCAACACAGCTTGTTCTACCACGTTTAAATGCATTTACCCATCTACTTATTGTGGCGGATGAAGGAGCAGATTCACCTAATGTTTCCCGTAACTCATCTTTTATTTCGGTAGCTTTCATACCCTTAATTACGAAGTATTTAATCACCGCACGATACTCTGCTTTTTCCATTTTAACAAAACGACGCGTTGCTTCTTCTTCAATCAGCTGTCAAAAATAAACTAATCAACCGATTTATCTATATATCGGAGTATGAACATACAAATAGCCAGTCTAAAGTACAGTGCATTTATTTTACCAATTAGAGCGCCACCTATGTGTCATTCTCACTACTTGTCAAACTATCCTCGTAGTTAATGAAGGGAAAAGAAACGTAATTAAAGACTTCGTCTTAACATATTGGAAAAGTATTTATTGGAAAGGTTGACTAATCACATACACAAATTATAAAATAATTGTTTCAAATCAAATTTACAATTTCTTTCGATCGCCATGTAGATTTTTTTCTTAAATGTATATGATGGTTAAGTAATTGAAGGCAAATACTAAAAAGTGGTTCAAATTTAATATCAAATATTGGAATATTCGAATTTTATTGCTATCAGTGTAAAGAACAGAGCTAGCAAATATAATGACGGTCAAATAACTTCGCCATGATTCCATTCTTGTTGCAAAGTCTTCCATAATACTTGCCTATAAATGCGGCTTAACTCGACAATTACACGCCTGATATTGTTTTTAGCTCTGGAATCGTAGTAAATTAATTGACATAAACTTTTTCCTTCAAATAGACTCAAAGATAAAAGGTAACAACTGAAGATTTTTTCTAAAGTAAAGTAAGTGCTTCATGTGCTGTGTGAGATGTAGCTTTATACTGTTTCAATATGATTCAAGTTAAAGTTGTTAGTTTCACTGAATGAATTTTATTTATGATATTCTGGTACGTACACCATCGACAGCTACAGCGTTAAAAATACCTGCTAATGATTCCTCTAAGCCACAATGTACACTAAACAATGCAACTTAGCTATCTTACACAAAGCCAATAAATTAATTATATTCTCGAGCAATTCACAAATGTACGGCGTTTCTAGCTGTTCCTTGCTTTAAGTTCTTAAGACACTTAATTATTTATACGCGTTTAAATGCAGATCTGTCCATAAAATTAGTAGAGTAGTGCCATATGAAACATTAAATTGCAACAATAGCGGGTGTGAATTGACATGCTTGTTTCTTCATACGTACCATTAATTATTCGAGTACCTGACCGACCTTGGCGTTTATAGTGAACCCTTGGTTTGTCAATAACCGCATCACTTATTTTGAACTTTTGTACTAGATCATGAATTTTCTTCGCACAAAAGTAACAGACCCAAATTTTCTTGTACGATATTTATGATTTTCTGTATAATTTACTGTGCCACGATAAATTTGTTATGTGCTTAGATATGAACTGTAAAAATTGATTCCAAATCATCTATAATATTTTTACAATTTTTAATTGATTTCCGTTTATTTTATTTTTTATTAGATACCAAATTTTTAAATTCACACATCTTGGACAGAAGAATTAGTGTACTTTTATCTCATTAATAAAAAGGATCAGCATGTCTATTCGAAACAAATACATGAAGCATTCATTACTAAACTTTTGAAAGTCGAAGAACTGTAAGGAAATGAGTATTTCTATATTTACCGACCAAGACATGTTTGTATTATTATGCCTCGTAAAATATTATTTACATTCAATTCCAAGAAAACACTTTTTATATATTTTTTCTAACATACAGTAACAAGTTCACATTGATCATATTTAAGCCGGAACTATAAATGAATTCTTCTTTTTTACTGTTTCAATACTAAAAATAATAATTAAAAATATCGTTTTAAGCATTTTACTATTTAAATAGCAGGGTAAAGATTTGCATTTTTATCAAAGTTTAATATATACAAACGCACTTTTCATAAGTTTGTTTAATACCTTAGTGAAATAAGATCTAAAAGACAACATTTACGAAGGTGGTACCCAGTACCCAGCCTGACCTAGAGGTGACGGTAGTTGTTTGAAAAATATCACTGTATTAGAAAACAATCTATAAAGTATATGTTTCAAGTTTGAAGACGCCACGTTATTTAGTATTTGTTTGGAAGCCATCAATAATGAACGGTTTCAGTGAATTTGTAAAATGGGGAAAATTGGTCATCGTTACGTGATACAATACTTTTATTTGAAAGACCTCAGCCCAACCGATACAAAAGCTGAACTGGATTCTACTCTGGGTGAGTCTGCTCTTTCGTTTATAATAGTAAAATATTCGATAGCAGAGTTCAAACGAGACCGTACGAGCTGCCAAGACGAGCATCGCAGTCGTCGATCAAGTGAGGTAACGACGCCAGAAATGGTGAAGAAAATCCACAAAGCGGTACTGGATGATCGTCGATTGAAAGTGCACGAACTAGCAAACATAGCAGACATTTCAAAAATTTCGGTACATCGTATATTATCTGAAAATTTGGACATGAGAAAGCTGCGTGCAAGATGGTCGTCGGGTTTGCTCACAATCGAGCATAAACAGTGTCATAAAGATGTTTCAATGAGTGTTTAGCGAAGTTTCACAACAACAAAGCAGAATTTTTGCACCGTTTCATAACCATGAATGAAACGTGGGTCCATCACTTCATACTCGAGACAAAAGAACAATCAAAGCAATGGATTCAAGGGAGAACCGGCTGCAAAGAAGGCGTAGACAATTTCATCTGCAAGCAAGGTCATGGCATCGATTTTTTGGAATGCGCGTGGAATAATTTTCATTGACTATCTTGAAAAAGGAAAATCTATCAACTGCGAGTATTATGCGAACTTATTGCATCGTTTGAGCGAAGAAATCAAGCAAAAACGGCCGCATTTGTCTAAGAAGAAAGTATCGTTTCTTCAAGACAATGCACCAGCTCACAAATCCGTTATTGCAATGACCAAAATTAATGAATTAAAGTTTGAATTGCTGCCTCATGCACCCCATTCGATTTAGCCCCCTCGGATTATTTTCTGCTCCCAAACTTGAAAAAATGGCTCAGTGATCAAAGATTTTCCAACGATGAAGAAGTGATGTCGGCAGTTAATGGCTATTTTGAGAAGTAAGACAGTTCTTATTATAAAAAGGGTATCGAACTTATTGAACATCGCTGGGAAAAGTGTATAGAGCTGAAAGGAGATTATGTTGAAAAATAAATATATTTCTTTCAAAAATTTTTGTGTTTTCTTTGTTAGGTCGGGTACTTCTGGGACCACCCTCGTAAATGACGTTATGTTCATATAATGAAACGTGATAAGCATTTTGGGAAATATCTCAGAACAAGATTTTGCACCGACGTTATAGGAGCTCAACGAGCGTCCAAACTTGTAGGGACATTGAAAATTCAAATGTATTACAAGAAGTGTATACCGATATAAGTTTACACAATAGATCAATTCACCCGATGCAATATATGTTAGTAGCATACAATAGTATAAATTACAGGTTAATCATTTACCTACATATATAAAAGGTTCATTTTGATAAAAAATTAAATATTATAAAACAGATTGCAAGTAGTAATGATTATAATCTCTTATAGTAAGTAATAGGACATTCAAAGAACTTTATAATAAGGCTATTTTAAATGTACTAAAATCAATAAAGACTTTTGCCAATATATACAGAGTGATTACTTGCATCAAACCTCTGAATATTAAATAAGTAAAATGCCTTAAAAGATTTATAAATAGAATTCATAACAAAAAATACACTTTCAGAATATATTAAAAAAGTGATAAAATCCATAATAACCGAAAGTCAGGAATAAGTTAATATGTGGTACATGATCAAGTGTTCATGTTGGACAAATAGGAACGTCTTTGACAAAGATATATTAGAACACAGTAACACATATATAAATATAAAAATAGATTCTTCATTTAATTAATAATAGCCATATGACAAATTACGAATATAAAATAATGGATAGAGACAACAAAGGATATAAATTTATTAGAATTTTTAGAAACTTTAACATAACTTAAAAACAAATAACTTAAAATTAAATAAACAAACAGATGTAAACGGCACATTCTTACAAAATTTGTTTGTGTAATTAAAAAGTTTAATAGCTTCGAAGAATGTGCTTTCCTCACTAGTTTAGTTGTCGTTTATGGCATAAATTTACTACATATTGTATAAAATAATAATAATATAACCCTCACAATGTGTGTTAGAATTTAGTTTACTTGAAGCAAACAATTGTTATGTGCAATAAAAAAATAATTCTTATGTATACTTTTAAAGTAGTGGAAAGTGCGATAGTGTTCCATTATTAATAATATTGAGGTAAGACTATAGTAAACAAAGTAATTTATAAATGTAAGTAATATATAAGAATATAATAACAATACCGATAAAAGTCAAGTTTCCAACAGGTCTACCAGAACTTGGCTTTTTGTGCGGTACAGTAAAACACAAGTAGATAACAAAGAACAGAACCAGGTAAAGTATTTGAATTTGATGGAGCCTGTGGTTGATTGACTTGATCAATAAGGTTGATATATAACCCCTTTCCACATTAACTTTTGTAAATTCTGTATACGCATTTCGACAACCAAGTTGTCATCATCAGCAGATAATTTCAAAGTGTCGCACCTGGTAAAACACGGCGAAAAACAACCGTACGAAAATCAAACTCCGTACGCGATCCACACCGTTCAAAACCAAGATGTACACTGTGTTTGTTTCACAAGATTTTTACTATATATCTTGTGAAAT